>NDXB01010735.1:0-109762 GCA_002631895.1 Agapornis roseicollis | reverse complement strand
CCCCCGCCGGGGGGGGCCCTCCCCCCCCCCCCCCAACATATCCCCATGGAGAGGCACCTTATCCCTGTGGAATCAGCATCTCTCCATCACTGCCACAGAAGCAAAGCCCCACGGTTCTTTCCCACCTCCTGCCTGCTCCATGAGCCCTCCTGTCCCTAACACACGGTCCTGTCCTCAACAGGGACACCCTTGTCCCCACGGCAGAGGCTGGCAAGCTCCAGGGCTGAACCTCTCCTTATATCCAGGAGGTGGAGGCTGCTGAGGCAGTAATGCCTCGCAAAGGGCGGCCTTAATCCCTGCCTGGAAAGAGCCGGCAGCAGGGATCCCGTATTAGCTGGGGTTGGGTGCACTCCAAGGGGTCCTTTAAACATCCCCGCCCTCACGGCTGCAGCCGAGCGACACAAACCCCGGCCCCGCTGCCGGCACCCACCGGAACAGAGCTGCCCTTCAAGTCAAACAAGGAACTGAAGCTGGAGGCAGCGGCCACTTCCTCGGAGGAGCGGCAGGCAGCGGCACAGCCCCGCATCCCACAGCCTCCGTGTGCCTGAGCCCCGGCCATGGCTCCGCGCCGCTGATGAAACCCTCCGGAACCGGGAGGGCGACAGAGCCAGCCCTGGGCGGGGAGGAAGCACCGGATAAGAAGAGTTCTGACAAGTTTCCCAAGGGCCACCAAGGCTCCGGTGGCCTGGGGACAACGTGGGCAGAAGCGACGCAGCAGCACGAAGTCCCAGCCTGGTTTGGGTTGGAAGGGACCCTAAAGCTCATCCAGTTCCCACCCCTGCCACGGCATCTTCCACCAGGCATGACCCGCGCTCTCCCGGTGCATCCCCTCGGCTTGGGATCCCCCGCTCCGCCCAAGGACCCCGAGCAGCTCCAGCTCCGAGCCGGGCTCAGCAGCGCCGAGGACTGCAGGATGCGGCCCATCCCCGCGGCCGCCAGCTGCGCATCCAGCTGTGTTCCCAGCGGTGCCCGGGGGTCCTCTCCTTCCTCCCAGCTGCAGAAGGCGCCTTGCAGGGATCAGAGCGAGCACATCGGGCAGCGCCGCCGGCCCCATCGCCCTGCGCGGCCCCCCGGGACACATGTGGGGAGCACATCTGGGCACCGCTGGAGGAGCTCCGCCGCCCCGCGCCTGCTCACCTGCAGGGAGGGCCCGGCCGCCTGCTCCTCGCCCGGTGCGGGGCGGCTCCGCACCGCGATCCCGGTCCCGATCCCGGTGCCAGTGCCGGTCCCGCCGCCGTTCCCTCCAGCCCCGCCCCGCGGGACAATAGCGCGGGCCGCCGGCGGCGGGAGGGCGGGGCCTCCGCCCTCATTAGCATACCGGCTGCTACCTGCCAATCGGAGCGAGCCGCAGAGTAGGGAACGGGAGGTCGTTGGTATAAACCCCGCCCTACCCTGTATTTGCATAGCCCGCGGCGGGCTACCAATCAGAGGGGATTTCATTATCATAATTTATGCAGCGCCGGCACCCCCTGGTGGAGGACTCCTGCACCCGGCCCGGAACGGCTCTGGCAGGGATGAGGATGGGAATGGGAATAGGACGGGATGGGATGGAGCATCCCCAATGCCTTGGATGGCCCTGGCAGGGGGCGGGATAGGTATAGGGATGGGATGGAGGATCCCTATTTCCCAGCATGGCCCAGACAGGGGATGAGATGGGATAGGAGCACCCCCAATCCCTGGGATGGCCCTTGGCAGGAGATGGGGATGGAGCACCCCTTTCTGGGGATAGGGTACTTTCCCCTATGGCTGCCACACTCCCACCTGCCCCTGCCAGCCAGCACCCCATAGGCATCCCTGTCCATTCCCTTCCTGCCCGCCTATTCCAGCCCTGAGGAATCCCGCAATCCCAGCCGTTGTCTATCCTGATTGGTTTATTGAAAAATTAAAGCACAAGCTCTGTCTATAGAAACACAAGGACTCTGCCAGCCATTTACAAGGCCTCCGGTTGCTCCCTCTGCATCCCCACCTATGGCCAGGCCAGCACCGGAGGGAGCAGGGACCACCCAAACCCCCTGCAGCCTGAGCCGCGGGCACACCTTGTGCTTCGTGTGGCACTCACATGGCAGCGGGGACACCCGGGCCTTCCCCTGTCCTCCTGCCCCACTCCCACATTGGAGAACCAGAGGATATTCCCAAAGGGCAGTGCCCCCCCCCCTCCCCCCCCCCCCCCCCCCCAGGCCCCTGAGGGCACTTTGGGGGTGCAGGGGGTGGAGCCAAAGGGCCCCCCCATAGGGTAAGGGGCATCATCATCCCCANCCGGGCGCCTCCCCCCCCCCCCCCCCCCCCCCCCCCCAAGAGACGTTCTGGGATGTGCACTGATTTCTGCCCGTTCTCAGCCTGCCCTAGCCAGGCAGGAGTCTGCAGCAGGCGAGGGGACACTTGGGGACAAGCGGGGGGAGGTGGGGGGTGTGTGTGTGTGTGTGTGCGTGCGGGATGGCGCAGCGGGAGAGGGCTCTGCGCGGTGGGAATGCAGCTTTCCCACCTCGGCGCTGCCTTTCGCTCCTATTCGGGATGTTCCCCATCCCAAAGTCTGGATCCCTAAAGGGCGACGTTGAACTCTGTGACCAAGAAATCAATGTAGTCCTTTTCCTTCAGCTTAAAGGCCTCGGCGATGATCCGGGCGGCTTCCCGGTGCTCCTTGCCCCTCAGCCCCGTGCCGTTCACCTCCAGGATGACGTGGCCCACCTTCAGCTTCCCACAGTTGTGTGCTGAGCCCCCACGCTGCAGGATAGAGGCAGTGAGATCCCGATCCCATCACCCATCCCAGGGACGTTTTTGGGGGGAAAACGAGAAACATTCCATGCTTCCGAAAGAAGGGATAAATTTGGCTCCTGGTTTGCTTGTCCCAGTGGAATGGCCAAGAAGAACCGAGGTGGAGGCAGCTCTGCTTTGTTTTGCTGTCAATGGCTTGAGTTTTGCCCCAGGTAAGCAGCAGAAGCAGCTGCTATCCCCAGCCATGCATCCACCCCGGCTATCCCGCACCATTCCCCCTCTCCCAGCCCTCTATCTGAGCAGGAAAAGGGAACTTCCAGCACCTGGAGACACCAGAGCCAAGCTTTCAGGGCTGCCAGACCCCCTCTGGATCCACAGCAAACCCTCGGCTCCCAGGACGTGCTCTATGGTACGAGATGCTCCATGGGACGCCAATACAACCCTCAGCACCCCCCCTGCAGCAGAATGATGCTGACGACAAGGGAAGATGCTATGGGGGGAAGCGCACCTCCAAAATCCCTTCTCCCAAGGAACAAGGGATGGGACAAGAGGAAACGGCCACAGGCTGAGGCAGGGGAGGTTCAGATGGAGCTGAGGAACAATTCCTGCCCCAAAGGGTGCTTAGGAGGAGAGGGATGGGCAGGATGAGCACCGAGTCCTACCTGGATGGTGACGATGCGGGGCAGCGGCTGCCGTGTGTTCGCTCCCCCCTCGATGGCGATGCCCAGGGTCGGAGCACTCTTGGACACACGGATCAGGCACGATGTGGGCTCCAGCAACCCTGGCTGGGGAGAGATGGGCAGTGCTGCTGAGGGGTACCAGGACCCATGGGATGGGATGGGTTGGGATGGAGCAGCCCCAATCTCCAGGATGGCCCTAGCAGGAGGTGGGATATAGATGGAATTGGGATGGGTTGGGGATGGAATGGAGCATCCTCAATCCCAAGGATGCCCCTGGCAGGGGATGGGGATGTGATGAGGATGGAGGCTTCTAACCTGGGGATGGGGTGGTTTTCCCCATGGCTGCTGTACTCCCACCTGCCCTTGCCAGCACCCTACAGGCACCCCTGTCCCTTCCCATCCCGCCCAGGGTCACCCCAAGGAAGGCTCATAGGAGACACACAGACACACTGCCTGCAGATGCTCCTTGACTCCCCACATTCCATGTGCAGGTCTGTGCATGGAAGCACAGAAGACGAGGCGCTGCCTACGGCAGGGGCAGCCCCAATGCCCACCTGCACCAGCATCCACGGGCACCCACCCTCACCGGCTTGGAGGCTCCTTCTGCTGCCCCTTCACTGCTCCGGGCCTCCTGGAGGCTTCGGCTCTTCCCAGAGATCAGCTGCTGGCCCTTGTCCCTGTTGCTCAGCTCCATGTCTCCGATGTCCACCCCGCTGTCCTCGCTCAGCGTCTGCCCGCTGTCCGAGAGCTGCGAGAGCGTGGAGGCTGCGGGACAGCAGCAGGTTGTGGGGTTAGGATGTCCTCAGGGCAGGGGCATCCCAACTGCTCCAAGCACTGGGCAGGGCCCTTGGGTTTAGACCTGGACTTTGGAGGGACTTCCCAAGCTTCCAGTGTCTGAAGGGGGACTACAAGGATGCTGGAGAGGGGCTCTTCATCAGGGACTGCAGTGACAGGACAAGGGGCAACGGGTTCAAACTTAAACAGGGGAGGTTCAGGTTGGATACAAGGCAGAAGCTGTTCCCTGGGAGGGTGCTGAGGCGCTGGCACAGGGTGATGGCCCAGAGAAGCTGTGGCTGCCCCATCCCTGGCAGTGCTCAAGGCCAGGTTGGACACAGGGGCTTGGAGCAAGCTGCTCCAGTGGAAGGGGTCCCTGCCTGTGGCAGGGGTTGGAGCTGGAGGAGCTTGAAGGTCCCTTTATCACAAACCAGGCTGGGATTGTATGATAACAGCAGCGCTGTGCGCAGGGAGTGCCAAGGAACAAAGGGCCTCAAGGATCCAACCCAAATCCTGAACAGGGATGGAATGAGGGGGTGATGGGCTCAGGGATGCTGCTGGAGGCAGGCTGGAGGCGATGGGACAGGCCTGAGCTGCCAGGTAGGAGCTTTCTCCCCTTTGAGGATGAAGAGTGTGGGTGCAGATTGAGACGAGCCCCAGGGAACAAGCTCTGACAGCACCGCAGGGAGGGCAGCGGGTGCGGGACATCCCCCGGGGCTTGGCGGAGCTGGGCTCACACCGTGGACACCCTGCGGACAGGATCCGACCTCCCCCCCCCTCAGTCCAGAGCGGGTCCCCCGGCCCCATCCATAGCCCGGAGGTGAGTGAGCTGCAGTGGCAGGGCGGTGCCACAGGGGGGAGACAACGACACCAGCACCGGGCCCCGAGCCTGGACAGGAGCTGGGCAGTGCCGGGGTAGCGCAGCAACCTGATCCTGGAGCTGCTGCGAGGGCTGGAGCAGCTCTGCTCTGGAGCCAGGCTGAGAGAGCTGGGCTGGGGCAGCCTGGGGGAGAGAAGGCTCCTGAAGGGGAGACCTGAGAGCAGCTCCAGGGCCTAAAGGGGCTGCAGGGAACCTGGAGAGAAAGGGGCTTGGGACAAGGGCCTGTAGGGCCAGGCCAAGGGCAATGGCTTGAACCTGCCCGAACAGGGGAGCCTGAGCTGAGCTCTGAGGCAGAAGCTGTTCCCTGTGAGGGTGCTGAGGCGCTGGCCCAGGGTGATGGCCCAGAGAAGCTGTGGCTGCCCCATCCCTGGCAGTGCTCAAGGCCAGGTTGGACACAGGGGCTTGGAGCAAGCTGCTCCAGTGGAAGTGGTCCCTGCCTGTGGGAGCAGGGGTTGGAGCTGGAGGAGCTTTAAGGTCCCTTTAACACAAACCAGGCTGGGATTCTCTGACTGCACAAGGAAACTCAAACTGCACCAAGGAAGGTCCAGGTTGGATATTAGGAAGTTTTTCACGGAAAGAATAATAAACTATTGGCACAATCTGCCCAGAGAGGTGGTGGAGTCCCCATCCCTGGATGTGTTTAAAAAGAGACTGGATATAGGCCTTGATGACATGGTTTAGTGGAGGTGTAGGGCATGGGTTGGACTTGATGATCTTAGAGGTCCCTTCCAACCTGGTGATTCTGTGAAGCTGTTTTCTGAAAGGAAACTCACCTATGATGAAGAGCAAACCAAAGAACAGGGCACAGCAGCACTGATCCAGGCTCTGAAGCTTCCCCCCCACCCTACTGACCAGGAGTTTGAGCCAAAATGGGAATGTTTTCCCCTAGAGCTCTTCACCAGCATGTGCTGGAAGCCCCCATTCCCAGTGGAAGTAGGGAAACCCTTCAACCAAGCCTCTCACTCCAGCAGCCTGATGCAGGTGTTACCCTCCAACCCCCTCCTGCCCTTCCCATCTGTCACTTCTCTCTTGAGGAGCACCCCATGGCTGATAACGCGTCACCCACCTCTGGCCTGGGGCAGGGGCCTCACTTCATTGACGTCAGGCTCACTGTTGGGCTGGTGCACCTCCACCATGATGAAGTGCTGGTTGGCCCCAGCCTGGGGGCTGCCCTTGTCCGGAGGAGGGGGTGCCGGGTGGGATGGAGGAGGAGGAGGTGATGGGGAAGGGGGGCTCTGAAGCCCATCAGGTGCAGGCCCCTCTGGGGATAGGCTCTTCAACCTGGTTGGGGACTGGACCCTGGGGAAGGGCCCGATGTGGTGCTGGCTGACCAAGGAGAGCTGAGCATCCATCTGCCTCCTGGAGCTGTGCGGGGCTGGGGAGATGGTGGCATAGATGGGGCTTGGGGCTGCCTCCTCGGTGGATGCAGTGGCTGTGGAGGTGATGCTGACCGTGTCCTTCTCGGGGTGGCTGGGGGGGGGCGTGGGGTGCCGGGGGGCCATGAAGAAGAGGCCTGACTGGGAGGACTCGGAGGAAGGGCGCTTGGGCTTGTCCGTCCCTTGGGTCCTGTGCTGGGCAGAGGACGGGGCCTGGAGCATCCGCGGGGCTGAAGGAGGAGGTGGAGGCTTGAAGTTGGGTGGTTCGTCTGGGAAGGAGGAGAGGTCATCCTGCCAAAGCAAGGACACTGCTTAGGACGTTCCCCAGGCTCAGAGCCACCTCCGTCTGCCTTCTCATGGTGACGATGGCACAAATGAGCTGACTTCCACAGAAACACCTGCCTGACCTTACTGACAAGAACGTAACTCACAAACGAGGGTGATCAGAGCACAAACCACACAGATGCTATCCAGCCAGAATCCTTCCAAACCAGTCTGATTGCTTCAATAACATCCGTGGGGTGTTGATTAAGCAAAGAGCTACAGAAGCGGAGGCAAAACTCAGCAGCACCAGTTTACCTCCATCTCCAGTTTGATGCCTTACCAGGGAGACATCCGGCAACGTGTTGATGCTGCTCTGGTGGCCATCTCCGCCTCCCTCCAACTCTGATGTGTTCTGAAAGGGCAAAAGAGGAACAGAAAACCAGGTTAGAGCAGCACTGAGCACCCAGCACAGCGCCAGCCCGATGGGGACCATGCAGAGTGCTCACCCAAACCCCCCCATGCAAGGCCAGGCTTTCACCCAAAGGGTTCTGTTTCCTTGGGGGTTCCCTGCAGACCCACACATCACCTGAGCAAAGCAACTGTGCTGGGATCCAAAGCAAAGCAGCTTTGTTGGGATACAGGCTCTCCCAAGCTAGGAAGCGTGCTCATAGCATGCTGTGAGCCTGCAGAGGAGGATGTGCTCCTCTTAATCCAAACCTCAGCTCCTCCTGCTTGGTTTGGACCCGGCAGGTTCAATACCTGCATCTTTCCTGAGAGAAGGGCAAGAGATAAGTGCAAAACCTCCCTCCCTTGCAAACCAGAGCAGTGAGATGCAAGCAGAACCTGCTGCCACTGCTTTCCCTTTAGGAGGCAATAGGAAATGTCCCAACACATCTCCAAACCCATCCCTGCTACAGTAAGCAAGGTGGGCGATGGGAATCTGGCAGCCTGCCTGTGCAGGGGCAGTTGTCAACGGGATGGACCCAAGGAGAGAACATGGATGTGGTCAAGCAGAGCAAACAGGCACCTTGGCTGAGTACCAGCAGGGATGGAAAGAGATGGGGCGTGCAGCCAGGGCTGAACCCAGCTCCTCCTGACTTTAGCCCAGAGCCAGGCTCTGCTGCTGCCTTTGCCATTCCCAGCTCCATCTGATTCCCCTGCAAATCCCTGGGCGAGCAAATCCATGCTCAGCATCCTTCTCCCACAGCAATTCCCAATCCGGAGCGGTGGTGCGCATCATTCCTGTCATGTTCCCAGGGCTGTTTGCTCCCTGGCACTGGAATAGGATGGGTACAGTTTGTTTTCAACCGTGTGTTATTTACTGCAGGGTAAACAAGGGATCAGCTGAGCCGCTGCTGCAGCTGCATCCCCCCATCTGCTGGAGCCTGCTGCCGTGCTGCGAGATGTCAGCATCCCAGAATAGACACGGGAGACAATGAAGAGCACTAGAGAGGCAGCAAAACCACCGATGGGAAGTACTTTGAGCTCCCTGGCTTCAGAGAGAGCCCTGGAGAAGGAGACCTAAAGGAAAAGGCTTGTTCAGAGAGCGACAGGAAAACTCCTTCCTCTGGCCAAGGCTGATTCCATCCAGCATCCACCCCGTGCTGTGTCCCAGCCCTGGCTCCGTTCTCCTTCAGCACCCAGGGACACTGGCACTGAACCGTGCAAGCAGCAGAGGCCCCTCTCCCCCCACACTGAAGGACTTTGGGAGCAAAAGCAATCCAACAGGAACTGCTCCGGCCTGCCCAGTGCAATGGCTTTTCAGCTGAGCGCGTCTGCTTTCCTGCATCGGCTATTTTAAGACAGCTTTCTTGGATCTCCCTTGGAAGAGCCATTGGAGCTACGGTGCCACTGCTCTGAGACGAGTACTTACTGAGCAGGCTGCTCCCTCCCACCGACCCTGCTCCTTTACCCATCCTGTTTTCCAGTTTCTTATGGAAACTGGAGGCAGATGAGGCTCTTCCAGCCCCTCAGATGGAAAACTTTGGCCCTTCCTATCCCGGAGCCCAGGGCAAGGGGCGATGGAGCTGGCAAGCATCTTTGTGTCGGAGCATCTTTCATTCAGGCAGCCAGTTTCCATCCACTGCTTAAGTGATGAAGGAGCTCCCAGCTCCCTGAGGAATACAACCCAGCCTTTCATTAACCTCACAGCTCCAAAGGAATCCCTTATTTTCCACTTACTGCTAATGAGACCTTTGCAGAGCCACTCAGCCTGAACCCTGCAGGGTTCACTTTGGAATGACGGCACCATTCCATGCTCAGCTCTCCTCCGCTCTCCCCTTCCCTCTCCCATCCCAGAATGGATCCACAAAGCTGGAGGAGCCTCAGAGCCCCTTCCCTGTCCCAGCCTGAGCACAGACCTGACTCTGGGGGCTCTGAGGGTGACAATGGCACCCATATGGTGGCTTCACCCTGTCTCCAACCTCGCTGCCTGAGAGGATCATGGCAAGCACATGAGAACCCTCCACATGGGATGGCTGTGCCTGTTCTGGAGGGGCCAAAGGACACCAGGAGCTGGAGCAGCAATAACAGGAGATATCAATGAGGATGATGTCCCCTCTTCCTCTGCTCTTGGTCTGCTCTCCCTATGGGGACACAGACATCATCTGCCAAAGAGGCTGTGGATTCCTGTGCTTGAGATTCACTGCCCAGAGAAAGCAAGAGCTCAGTGCTGGCCTCTCCTTACTTGTACTTCCTGTGGAATAGAGACCAAAGAGACCACAGACAGACAGGGGCTTAGCAACAAAACCGGGTTACCTCCTGGGGCCCAATCCTGCAGCGTCAGGGAGCTGGAAGCAAGGCAGAGCCTGTGGGATCAAGCCCCTGGAGAAGAAGGCCCCTTCCGATGGCAGCATCTTTGCTGGGGGTAACGCTACCAATGAGGGCTGGGCAGTGCCCAAGGAAGTGCTGCCTGGACTGTGAGCAATGACAAACTCACCCTGCTCTCATCGATAGCTCGCACCTCATCATTGCTGCTACAGTTCAATTGTCACGAAGGCAAAGAACAATGTGTACCACGGTGCCTGTGATAAACACCACAGCATCCCCTTGTACAGCAGTGCTGTTTCCAGAGGGGGTTGGAACTGGATGAGCTTTAAGGTCTCTCCCAACCCAACCCAACCAGGCTGGGATTCCACGTGTGACAGGATGTGACCATCCTGCTGGTATTTAGCCAGGGTGCCCATACAGCAAGGCAGCAGAGCAGCAGGTAGAGGCAGGCAGCAACAGGAGGGACAGTGTGGGGTCCATCAACGCTGCTGGCCCGAAAAGCCCATCCTTGAGGGGCCAGTGACACACTGGGCTCCAGTGCAAGCAGCACACTGGGTCTGGCTCAGAGCTGAGTCTTGTTTGCTCTGCAGCACCACAGCCTTAAGCTATGCTGGAGCAAAGGGACTGGAATGTCTCAACAGGGCTAAGGGATGAATCAAGGCGCTGTTCATGCGGTCCCTGTTGACATGCTGGTCCCTGCACAGCCTGTTCCCTGCCTCCCTCCCAGCACCCATCCACACACACACTCATCCCCTCTGCTATGGCAACCGCAGCGCTCCAGCAGCCCCTACCTCCATCAGGTCTATGAGCCACAAGAGCCGCTCCTGGGGACGTGCAGGGGGAAAAGCAGATTGAAACAAGCACAAAAGCAAAACAGACCATCAGGGGGGGTGCAGGACCAGTGAGGGAGACAAGCAAACCCAGCACAAGGCATCCCTCCTCCCTCCAAACCCATCCTGCAGGATCCACATCCAGCTGCAGCCAATGCTGGGCAGGGAGAGCAGTAAGAGCAGGAGAGACCATTTGGGAGCTCTGCCCCTCTTATGTCTCCTGCTAGCTAAGACAAGCATCCATCCACCGTGGTGCTCTCTGCTTGGCACTTGTTCCAGCAGCAGCAGTGACAACCACCTCATGTGTTAACATTCCCAACACCCCAGGCAGAGCTTGGAGCAGGGCATGTTTCCACAGCCATGGAAAGAGGTGCCCCACTGCCAGGGAGGACCTGGAGTGAGACCAAGGGACACCTGTACTGTTCTATGGCTCTATTTGAGGGGTGATTGAAGGAAGCCCTTAAAGCAGTGTACACATCCTCTTCTCTATGCCAGCACAGCATCCCGGTCTCCATCCTTGACCTCAGGGCTCGTGTGCCAGGCAGGGCTGGACCACGGCTCACACACCAGGCCAAACAGCCATGCTTGGTGTCATGGAAGAGGAACAAGACCTTTGTTTTTCTTGACCCAGAAAGCATCTCACTGTAACCCATTGGGAACAGAGCACACGGCTTTCCTATGGGGTTTGTGAAGTCAATGGGACAAAAACCCAGTTCTGATGCTCTGAAGCTGAGGCCTCTTGGAATGCTGGACTGACCCATGCAGGCAGGGACAGCGCAGGAATGCCCTCAACTCCCACCCTGCCTGCACCTTCTGCACCACGTTCCCACTCCTCCTGGCTGTGGGCTGGTTTCCTTGTACCCAGCCAGCAGAAAGCCCCTTGGCATTTGTTCCTTTCATGAAGGTTTTCATTTCCAAGGTTGCTGATGCATTTATTGTGAAAGGCATTTGATGACCAGGAGATTAACGTGCACTTGGAGGCGATTACAGGAACTTAGTCAGAGGTACATGCAGTGAAGGGAGACGTGGGAGAGCTGCCACTCAGTGCTGGAGAGTGGGCAAGGGCTTGCACGGGCCACCGAGGTCCCTGCTGGGATGCAGAGCAGGCAGCAAACACCTTTACGGAGGTGATTCAGGCACCGGAGCTGGTGAATAGCAGCAGGCACAGAGGGACAAGTCACTGAGATCCCTGTATAGATGCAGCTTGCATTGCACAGGGGGCAAAGCGACAGCACCAGCTCAAGCCCCCATGCAGAGGACAGTCACATCGCAGCCTTGGGAGCACGGCGATACCAAGCACATGCCCTGGCACCATCCAATTCACCTACAGATCACACTGTTGCACCTGGATTAGCTCTGGGGAAGGAACCCATCATTCCTCCTGCGGGCGGGATGCCTTTACAGCCCCGCAAGGACATGGGGGGGGGGGCTGTAGGGACTCACCCGGGCTGAGCTGACGGTGGTGGCGGTGAAGTGGCTGCTGGAGGAGGAGACGGTGTCGCTGTAGGACAGCATGGAGTAGGAGTCGGTGGCCAGGGAGGGCCCCGAGGGCTGCCGGGCCTTCATGCACTCGATCTCCCTCTTGAGCACCAGGTTGTCGAAGCGGTCCAGGTCTTGCGGGGAGATGACGCCGCGCACGTCCGAAAGCAGCGAGAACTGCGCCGGGAGACAGGCACCAAGGACAGGTCGGAGCACGGCCTCCTTCCCGGGAGGCTTCCCCACTGCCCGCCAGTGGGGATGGGATGCGCCGGCAGGTAACGGAGCCTTTGGTGAGGCGCTGGCACAGGGTGATGGCCCAGAGAAGCTGTGGCTGCCCCATCCCTGGCAGTGCTCAAGGCCAGGTTGGACACAGGGGCTTGGAGCAAGCTGCTCTATGGAAGGGGTCCCTGCCCGTGGGAGCAGGGGTTGGAGCTGGAGGAGTTTTAAGGTCCCTTCCAACACAACCCAACCCATTCCAGGTAGTGCATGAGGAGGTTTGGTCCTAAACTGCACCAGAAACTCCTCTGCTACTGAACACCAGCCCCTATCCCCCATAGTGCCCTACATCTGGAGTTTGCCCTCCACCCTCACCATTGTCCCTCAGCAGATAACCTTGGAGACTTATCTGCTGTGCCAACGGCTCTGTTCAGTCCACCAGGAACAAGGAACCATCCCAGACCACGGGGCAGGCCTCACCTTAGCGTGTGTGTTGAGCAGCTCAAAGAGTGCCATGACCAGCGCATCCACGGAGATGTTGCCTTCCTTGTACTCATCGAGGTAGTAGCCCATGGTGGCCCGCTCCTGCTCATTGAGGAGGTGCCGTGCCTGCTCCTCCAGCATGACCCGGGTCTGGTTCACCATAGTGCTCAGTGTCACCTGCGACCCAGCCAGGCCCCGATAGAACACGGGCTGCGGGAGACAGGAGAGAGGCTTTGGCTTGGGATGCCAAGGAACTGGCTGCAAGGAGGGAAGCAGGGATAACCGGGCTGCACAGGAACTGCCCCTCGCTCTGCTGCCAGCACTACCCCAGCATTACAGGCTGCTGCTCTCACCCAACTGCCTGTGCCAAAGGGAATGGAAGGGGAATGCTTCCAAACTGACCACAAGGATTCACTAGCACAGCTGTGCACTCTGTGTCACTTGTCCCTCTAACTCCAGAGCCAGTTTATGCAGAACAACCAAAGCAGCTTCAGGGCTCTGCTCACAAGCTGTCCCTTGGCCAGCTCTTGATTCAATAGCAGACTGCATTCCCTTCCTGGCAGAGCTGGGGAAATGGGGCCAGGAGGAAATGCAAGCTTCCCATCTTGTGGAAAAGGCACATTCGCCCCTGCTGCAAGCTTAAAGCAGAGCCTGGTGAAGAGAGAGCTCCTGGCAACCAAAGGAGCCCAGGGAGAGACAAACCAGGCTGCGGATGAAAGGCTTTTGCCTTGGACAGGGGTTTCTAAGGGGAGGTCCTTGCTGCTCCCCTCCCAGGCAGTGCTGGCACAGCCCACAGAGGGATTTGGAGCCAAGACCCTGACTATACCAGAGACACTGCAAGGAGTGAACACTGCATGGAACCGCACAGAGCTGTTATCAGTGAGAGCCACCGGTGAAACCTTGCTGCTTCATTTCCATTTCAAAGACAGGAGCTCTGCTAGGAGGTGCTGACAGAAGCCCTGCTGCCATTGCAGCTCTGCTTCCAGGTGGGAATGCTCCCAGGAGCTGGCAGGGCCCAGAGGCAGCCACCATGCAGGAGGCATCAGAGTCACCTCTGTGGGGTGCAGGGGTCCTTGCCTGTCGATGTGGCCATTTCCAGGCTGGAGGCTTGAGCCACTTAAACCTCATAGGACCAGCATCCCTTTCAAGGCAGGAGCACAGATCCCTCCCTCCCATGGAAAATGGGACAAGAATGGTGATTTCTTTTCCCAAGGCACCAGGAAGGACGTGTATCTCTTACCCTGGCTGTCACCTCCGCAGCACGGTCACCCACTGCCCTGCAAGGAGGAAGAAGAGCAGTTAGCACCGAGCGCCCATCACTCACTGCATCCAGCCTGCCTCCGGGCCTGGGATGTTCTCTCCTCTCTGTGCCCATAAGGGAATAGGGAAGGGGCAGCAGTGTGCTCTAAAGCCCTGATCCACATTCCAGGCCAGAGATGCTGTCTTCTAAGCCCCACATATGGAGGCCACAAGCCTGAGAAGCCACGGGTGCTCCCATGGACAGGGTGCCCATGCACATTGCATCGCATCAGGCTGGCACCGTTCTGGGTACCGGAGCTCCACAATACCCAGCACATTCCAGGTCCTGAGGCTCCACGCACCCCTCGGTGACTGTGTCCAGCATAGAGGAGCTCTGTGTTGGTAACCAACCTGCACAGGGTGCACCAAGCACGTACCCTGCTGAGGTGATGAGGCTGTCCCCAACCTGGGAGCTCGCTATCCACCTCGTCTCATCCACGGTGGTGCGGGCATGGGGCAGCCTCCCGATGTCCTTCACCGTCATGATGAGGTGGCGGGAAGACTTGAGCAGCTTCACGGCCTCGTCATGGGGGATGCTGAGGAAGCTCCTGCCGTTCACCTCCAGGATCTGGTCTCCAACCTGCGGAGGAGGCAGGATGCAGTGAGGCTGCCGTGTCCTGGGGGCTTTCCTAGGGATACGGCTTCTGATCCCACCTGTGAGGAGCTGCTCTGTCCGTCCCACCTCAAACTGGGGACACAGCAACTGGGGGGATCAAGGAGGGAGATGGGCCAAGTGCTGGTGGCTGGAGACCAGGCACTCGAGCTGGCCAGTGAAGGACCAGTGAAGCCTGGAGGAGCCTGTCAAGGACCCCAGACCAGACCAGTCTGCCCAGTCTCCCCCATTAACTGGATGTACAGACCAGTTTGGTTGTAACAGCCCCCTGGGAACACCTTGCCCTGCATCCCCAACCCTTCCTGCTGATGAGGGATGCCAGGGACCATCAGTGGAAGGCCCAGACCCAGGTCTCTGTGTGCCGGAGGGAGGCTTCAACTCGAGTGTCCCACCTCAGTCTCCAAGCGGTCCTGTAGGAGCTGAGAGAGCTGGATTTCACCTCTCCTCCTATTTCCTTCCCAGCTCTTCCCAGGAGCTTTCATGTTGTGGTGGGAGCTTCCATGACAGCCTGGCCATAGTCAGGACATGGCACTCATAGAGCATCCCATGTCCTCTTTCCCTTTGTTTCCAGGGCTCTCAGTGCCAGCCCTCCTTGCTTCCATAGCACAATCCAACCTGCTCCTGACAGCCACCTCTTTGAAACTGCTCTTCCATGGGTTTGTTCAAGCACAGGCTCTGTTCAGCTCTGTCAAAACTGTTTTATTCCCTTTGTACTGCAGTGCAAACAGAATGAGGCATCAGGTAAATCCCTCACCTCCCTCTCGGAGGAGGAGACGAGAGGGAATGGGGAGAATTCCTAAGTCTAATAGAACATCACGGAGAGTCAACACCATCCTTTCAGCTCACTCCTGGATGGGGAGTAGTTTCCTTACTCCAGGGGGAAGCCAAGTCTATGGGGTGGCTGTGACTCTGCTGTCACCCAGCTTTTCCCAGTGCTACCCAGGACTTTGCTGGGGTGAAAGAGAACACCAGGAGCCCCACCAGCATAAAACATCCTGGGATCCATCGCCTGCCCACGGCAGAGAGGCTGGAAATCAATGAATTTAAGGTCCTTTCCATGACTGCCTGGGTTAGGGTTAATCTTCCTCGTGGCTGCTGCAGTGCTCTGTTGTGGCTGTAGTCTGAGGGTAAGGCTGATAAGGCACTGATGGTTAACTGCTGCTCAGCAGTGCTTTCCCTGACCAAGCACTGCTCAGTCTCGCATGCTCTCAGTGCAGAAAGGGAGCCAAAGGCATCCTGAGCTGATAACAGAGATCAAGACATGGGAAGGAACCCAGGGAAAGACAAGTGACCCAAATGACTGCATCCCCATCATCAGACTCCACCAACTCCTCATCTTCTCTGAGCTCTGCCAGCTCGAAGCTGATGATCTGAAAACTGCTGAGCACCAACACAACAGGGAGAGGAAACGACCCAAGTGCCTCAACTGCCAAGAGCAACTCGCATGTGGTGTAACAAGCATCAATCCTCAGGTCTTTCTGATTCACTGGGCAATCCGCTGCTCAAATGGGGAGCATCAGGCTCACTGCAGCATCAGTGAAAACCCAAATCCGATTCCATAGTGTTACTCCGAGTATGGATCTTTAATAGTTCTCCAGATCAGGGATTAAAACGTCCCTATTTATTTTGTTCACATTATACAGATTTAACAGCCTTCCTTTAGTTTCTCCTTTCGAGAGAGGCCCAAAAGGATCCTTACAAGTCATAACAGGGAGAGCAGAGGGGCCCTGGACAAGCTACTTCATCCGTATCTATCCTTCAGACTCCAGCTGTGCTCAGCACAGTCCCCAGCACAAGCCCACCTCTACCTATCTTGGTGAGAGGCTTCTATTGGATCTGGAAAGGATTGGTTTTGCTAATTAACATGGATAATAATTACTGCCCTTGCCCCCTAAAGCCAAGGACAATTGGGAAGGTAATGCCAAACTGCAAAGATGCAAAAGAACCATCTATGAAAGCAAAAGCTGACCCTGGCACATTATTTACTGTAGGCACATTCCTGTCCCTGAGCACCCAGCTCCTGATGGAAATGGAACAGAAGAGATGGAGAAACTGCCTGGATTCTATGATTCCCCTCTGTGATTGTCTGCAGCAGGCTCAGAGTTAGTCCTAGCACCTGTGTTTGAGTCGGGATGTGCAAAAGAAGTATTGTTGGGCTTTCTTGGGCCTTCCTTCAGCAGCAGCGAGAACCTTCCCTGCAGAAAAGAGCCAGGAAAGGAAAGGGAACGGCATCAGCTCTGAAACTGGGATTACTCTCATTTCCTAAGGAAAAATCTACCCTGAAAGGCCAAGGCTGAACAGGACATGTGGAAGGTGACTGAGAGGAACCAGAGGGCAGAAACAACACAGCCCAATGACAGCCCCAGCTCCTTCTCTTCCTGGGGACAGAGAGAACAGGAGGTGCAATCAAGAGAAACGTAATGGGCTCAAGGCAAGGGTTGTGAGCACCTGAAGTCTCTTAAAACTGATCAGAATTGGCTCTGGGAGGAATCAGTCACACAGAGAAGTGGGTGAGGGCTTTGCAAAGTGAATTAATGCTAAATGACACCAAATTGAGCTGGGAATAACGGGGCTAATGGGATGCCGAATGGTTTGGCACCAGCACTGGTCTTATTAAATGCTACTAATGGGCTAGGAGCGAGGTTAAATTACTTATGGGTACTACTGAAGTGGAAGGAGTCTCCCTGCAGCACAAGGAATTAGCAAAAGGAGACCTTAAGAAATTGAAACTATGGGCAAGAAAAAGTGGAAATGTCCAAATTAAGACTTGCAGGAAACTAAAGAGGTTATAATCAGCTTCCCCAGGTAACCCACATCCAGTGAGGCCAATACAGCCTGTTGGAAAGATCCTTGTGTGGGAGCAAGGCAAGGGAACAGTGGGTTCAGCGCTGTCTGAAACACGTCCTTTACCCCAAACCTTGCAAGACAAGGGTGTGGATCAAAGCAGATCCACATGGGAGCTGTATGCTCCTGTATGGAAGCACGCAAGCAGAGGAGGCTGGCTCCTGAGGTAGGCACTGGTTTGTGCTGGCCTCCCATTGAAGCCTGTCCCCATAAGGGTGACATGGTTTGAAGGACCACTCCACACCGCCTCCAGGCTCCATCTGTGCACTGCAACCACGCACATCCTCACTGCATTGCTCCCTATTCAGCTGATTGCCCAGACCTGAAGCAGCCACGAGGCTTTTTATAGCTTCCTGCCTACGTGCAGACCTCTAACAACGAGCCCCTTCTCGAGAGGCAGCTTTGTGACTAAAACCAATGACGTAAAATCATTCACCTCTTCCTATTTACAGTCCCTCTTTTACTCACTCATGTATATATAGGCATAAACTGATTGCGGCGGCCTCTTTTTACCCCAGCCTTTGTGCTGGGATCTCAATACTGAGTTGTTTGTACAAAGCAAGCCACCTGAAATCTGCTATTTCTGATGTAAAGGTCAACAAGAGGAGAAATTGGCTTAAAGGCCCACATCCTGACAAAACAGACCTGCAAAAGGAATGAAGGAGGAAGAAATGGGGAGGAACAGAACAAGCTCAGCTCCTGCATTGGCATCACTGTGAACGTCACTGGGGACAGAACGTGAAGTTTCATCATGAATAAACAGAAGGAAGCCAAGGCCAAGAGCATGAATATTTAATGGTTGACTGAGTGCAGAGATCAGCCTGCTCTCTGCTGGGCCCTGAAGCTCATGGCCATGGAGATGCAGTGGTACCCAAATGGGCATCAGCAAGGCTGGGTCTCTTCAGACAGAAGCCAGCTGAGCTTTTGAGCCTCAGAGAAGCTGCCTTGGTTTTGACTGGTTTTCCACACCCCATCGATGGCCCTTTCATCAAAACCTAAAGGAAACATGGAACTTGTAATTAAGACATTCAAAAATGCAGATTTGGTGCCATAGATGCAAGGAGGTTTTCACTAAAAGTCTGGCAGAATCAGACAATCCCAGCCTGGTTGCTCCAAGCTCCATGAGGGATTTTGGACCCTGTCATAGGAGAGGGTCACTTGGGCAGCAGGGACAAGGAGCATCCTATGGAGATGGCCAAGTGTTTCTGAGGGCACCAAGAAGTGAGAGCTGCTGCTGGAGGCTCCCTGCAGAGCATCCTTCTCTCCCAGACCATACCTTACCCCTTGTTGGCCACCCTGCACTGCTCTGCCTGCACCTCCCAGGGTACACAGCATCTCCTGGGGCTGGCAGTGCATGCTTCAGCACAAGGGCAGCAGGGACAGCGCTTTGGGATGTGAGGATTAGAGACAGAGATGATAAAAGGCACGGGACAATTCGTTTCTGCCCAACAGAGCTGGGAACAGAAGGACTGGCTGGAGCTGCTCCGCGTGCTGCATGGGTGACTTGGCAGAGTCAGAGGATGCTTGTCCCCAGCACAGGCCCTGTGCCAGTGCCAGACTCCATCTCCTACAGCCCAGAAGCCTGAAAAGGCAGGAAAAGAAGAAGTGATTGCATTGGTTTTCTCCAGTTCTTTCTGTTCATTTCATGGTTATTGCTCCTGTCCAAGGAGATACACAAGTCCAACAGCTCCCTTTTTAACTTATTTGACTGGTGAACCCCCTACAACATATATGATTTTAACCCAGATGAGCCTTCAGGAACAGCTGAGGTCCCAGTCCCATCCTGTCCTGAGGCCTGGTACAGCGGGAAGGCTGGAAGAGGTTGGAGATGATGTGTGTACATGGTGGGATGAAAGAGATGCAAGATCGCGCTTTACAAGAGGTCTCTGTAGCCAGCTCTGGACCAGGGCAGCCTCAGAAGGACGCAGCCAGCCCACAGACACCCTGTAGGAACCTGTTAGACTATGGAGGGAGCCTGACATAGCCAAGGGCCACACCAAGGCAGGCTGCTGGCAGATGAGCTTTGCTCTATCCCTGAGGGTGATCCTGCTGTTTCTGCCTTTTAGGACATGATGCTCGTGAATCCAGTGATGCAGGAGGACACTGGCACAGGAAGCTCGGCCTCCTCTCACCACAGCAGCTCAACACATGCTCTGCACCCTGTGAAAACACTAGCTTCCAACATCATGGCTTTGGATGCGAGATGCAGGAACAGGGCTCAGGACCAGGATCAGGGAAGGGCAAACACTTCCCTGCCAGTTGAGGGAGGTGGCAGTGACTTTCTTCACTTCCAGGCCAGGCTGCGCTCAGGTATCTACATCAAAACCATCTCCAAGCTGTCTCAAAGGGGAGAAGCCAGGTGTGGGGCTGTTCTAAGGCAGAAGACAAGGTACAACCTGCTCCAGAAGCTTCCTCTCTGCACAACCACCTTGCTCCCTAAAGGTTTAATATCCAAAACATCCAAAGAACCTGCCCTGAAAAGCCAGCTCCAGGAGAGCAACTCTCACCTCTCCACTGAGACCCCTGTTTGGCTTGGGACAAGGGGTAGGAACTGCAGCTAACGTGGCCCTGCACCCTCAATGCATGAAGCTCAATCTCTCTGTCTCCCATCCCAGCCCACTGTGGGGTTGTTCTTACCTTCAAGCCAGTGCTCTCTGCTTCAGAGCCTTTATCCACACCAGTGATGTAGATGCCCAGGGAATACTCTGCCCCTCCTCGGATCATGAGGCCCAGGGATTTCCCTTCATTCAGGACCAGATTCACCTGCAGAGGACCAGGAACAGTCATTTCTGTGGTGTCTCCCCTGCTGCCCCAGCTCCCCACACACTGCGACAAAGCCCTTCTGTGGGTACCTCCAGACAACCACAGCCCCAGATGGGAGCTTGAAACCTCCCTGCTGCAATGCAGAGGAAGGAGCAGAGAAGGGTTATACAATCCCAGCCTGGTCTGGGTTGGAAGGGACCTTAAAGCTCCTCCAGCTCCAAGCCCCTGTGTCCAACCTGGCCTTGAGCACTGCCAAGGGATGGGGCAGCCACAGCTCCTCTGGGCACCCTGGGCCAGCGCCTCAGTGCATCTCTTGTCCATCTCCCTGTGCCCAGACAACTGCTCGGGGCTGCCTGAAGGATGCTTTAGGGGTACACAGCCTCAGGGTGGGTTCAGCTGAAGGCACAGAAGACACCCAGGGCTTCTCCACGCAGCCACGTGCTTTATGATCCCTATTTAATAATGCCAGGACAGTATTTCCACCTGTCCTGCCCAGGAGAGCCAGCTCATACTGCAGCACTTCACTGGAGTCAGCAGGACGGTAGCTCTGCATGAAGGCATTTACATTGCCCTTTAACACTATCCCAAGGTGCTGGTAAGCTGAGAAGCTGCTCTCCCCACCCCAATACCATCAGATGGAGTAAGAGATACCCCCTGCAAACCCGAGGTGCTGCTGCATGAGCTGGCTCATTTACACACATCCCTGTGAACCCAGCCTGTCAGGAGCAGAAAGCAAGGATCCAGCCCCAAAGACCAGAGCCTGAAAGGACCTTCCAGCACCCCAAAGCTGAGTGAATAAACCTGAGCACCAGTTAAACCCACATCGTTGCTGGCAATGCCACGATGTTGTTAATGGCATTTCTTAACCAACTGGTACCTGTGTCCCTTGGAATGAACCCTGTGGAAATCACAACAGTAACTGAGGCTGTTGGGGAAGGAGCTGCAGCAGCAGCAGGGACCAGGGGAAAAACAGCTCCGGGAGCATTTGGCTTCCTGACAAACTGCAGATTTAGGGAAGAGCTGAGGAATAAAGCGAGGGCTGCAGGCAGGGGGCTCGGCTTGAGCAGGCTGTGGAGCAAGGAGGCGCAGAGAGAAAGCCTTGAGGAGCCAAAGCGGAGATAAGCTGCTTGCAGGATGAAGCAAAGGCTGAGTCACTCCATGTTAAGGGCTTAGGGATAAGAGGGGAGGCTGTTTTGCACAGTGTTTGCTAGGGAAGAGGCTGTTTCCATTGCCTGGGTGCAGGGCAGAGGTGGTGCTCAGTGGGGTTGGCACCATGGTGCTACTTGTCCCAAGCACAGCACTATCCGCACCCTCTGTCATCCTTGAGGACCCCCACGCAAGGAACCCCCTGTACCCTGCTGAGAAGGGAAGGTATTTCCAGGCCCACCAGGGCTGTGTCCAGCCCCGGGCTACAACAGACTCATTGGGAAGATCAAGGTCATGCTTTTAATTTCAATTTCAACGCTGAAGCATCTGCCACCTCCTATAGCAGGGAATCGAAGGGAAATGAATGCCAGCATCAAGAAGGCATTTTCTCTGAGCTGGTTTGCACACGGGATTTCATTTCTCTGGGTTTATGCAATTACCTGTTGATGGATGCAATTCTACCATTAGAAAAAGCACTTCCAGACAAGAATTACTCTCCATCAGCACGGCTCAGCGCACAGCTGCAGGAGCACATGGGAAGGCTTCGCCCATGCTGACAGCTCTTGCCATGCCATTAGTGCTACCACACAACACAAACAACACTTAAGGAGGCTCGCAGGGCTCCTCTTCCTCCTGCTCACCAAGGAAACCCCACTGGCTGATGTCTAGACATCCTGCAAACGTGCAGGCACAGCTCACAGCCTTTACCTGAGGCCCTGGGAGCAGCAGTCATGGATGCTGGGGGTGCTGCATCCATCATTGCTGCCTTGACACCAACCCTCCTGTCCAGGGCAGGATGTGTGAGGCCATGCTGGGGACTTGGCTGTCACAGTTCCCCGGGCAGCAACCCCCAGGAGCGCAGATGCCTCCCTGCAATAGAACCCCTGCAATAACAAGGAGATGCTCTGGTGCCCACCAGCATGGGTTGAGCTGAGCTCTGACCCAAGGAACACATTTTGGGCTAAGTCTGTTGGGATGCTGCTCCAGACAGAAGGATCCAAGGAACTGGGGACCAGTGCCTCGTGCCACATACCCCAGTCACCACAGGGAACAAAGCACATACCCCCAAGCACACCGAACATGCTTCTTGCTGTAAAGCAGGGCAAACCCAGCAAGCAAACAGTGAGAGATGTGATGAGCTCTATCGCTTCGCTCTGCAAATGTCATTAGAATCTAACAGAAAGAAATCCTTCCTTATCTCTCCTGCATCTTTTCTCCTTCATGCTCAAGTAGGCACCACTAGTGCCTCAAACAGTTAAGCCATGCAGTGTTACCATAGATCAAATTTGTCTTCTTTTCTAATAACAACAGCTACTTGTGGAAACAGAACTGCCTGGAGGCAAGGGGATGCTCACACTCTCTTTGTGTGTCTCTCCCTTCTTCTGCTGCACCGAAAGCTTACAGGAATAAGCGGCTCCCCTGGCCATAAGCACATTACAGCCACGATCCAGCGGATGAAATGGTGTTTCATAGAGAATTCGCAGCCCAACGCTTGCAGAGCATTTTGCACAGCTCATTTTCCTCCCAGCTCAGCAGCACCTACAAGTTCCTGCTGGCTGATGGTCTCCAAAGTGCTTTTAATGGATCAAGCGCTCGATCCTGGAAGGACACCGAGGACAATTCACAGCACAAGTGGTCCCTGATGTGGGGGAAAAGATCAGAGGACTTCACTGGACAGATCATCCATATCCTGCTCATTACTGGCCACCACCACTGGCTACTTCACCTATGGGGAGATGAGCACTGAGGAAACTCTGGATCCACTGATTCCGGCAACAGGGAAGGCTGCCCTTAGTGAGGAAACGAATCATAGCAAACCTGAGGGAACAGAGTCATCTGTTCAACCTGCCACAGCCAGCACATGGTGAATGCTCCAGCCCCAGCAGTGTTCAAGGCCAAGCTGGACAGAACCTTGGGCAACATGGCCTAGTGTGAGGCATCCCTGCCCATGGCAGGGGGTTGGAACTGGATGATCTTAAGGTCCTTTCCAGCCCAAACCATTCTGGGATACTATGCAAGAATTAAGGGGAATGGAGCGATGAAGGAAGTATGCAAGTTGTTGCACATTCCCATGCTTTCCATGATGAAAAATCCATCATGCAGTCCCTGATGAAGAGCCCCTCTCCAGCACCCTTGTAGCCCACTTCAGACACTGGAAGCTGCTCTGAGGTCTCCACACAGCCTTCTCTTCTCCAGGCTGAACAGCTCCAGTGTTCTCGGCCTGGCTCCATACAGGAGGTGCTCCAGCCCCTGAGCATCCTCGTGGCCTCCTCTGGACTTGCTCCAACACCTCCATGTCCCTCTTATGTTGGGGACACCAGGATAGTGAAAGCAAAGCCAATGGGCTTTGCTAACTTCCCAAATCCCCATAATGGCTTCCATTTAAGTGAAAGAATCCCAGTATTCCCAGTTAAAACACAGCGTAAACCCATGGACCAGGTATATGCCAGCCCCGGGGCAGGTACACGGATCCCTCCTCTACCAGGCGGATCGGTTACCCCCTCACACACACGTCAGCAGCAGCAGTTTCCATTTCAAGCCCTTTGATAATGAATGCTTCTGCCTACAGATAAGCAAACTTGTTTCACATACAGAGCAGTTGTATGGAGGAAAAGGTGGCCAGGCAGGATACCTCTATAGCCTGATGCAGGCAGGATGCCTCCACCAACCTTGACTTGGAAAAGCTGGAAACATCAGGTTAACTCCAGCAGCATTTCAATGCATTAAAACCTCCCTGGTTTCCACCACTTCAGCTGCAGGGCTGAAGTCTGATCTCTGCTGTATTTTCCCCGTTTGAAAGCTTTTGCATACATATTCTAGGGCAACCAGATCAATTGGAAATAAGGGGGGACACAGCCAACTAATCCCACCCCTTTGTTCACAATGTAAAGCTATCCAGACACCAACTGATCCCAGCAGTACCTGTTGACTGTGGTTGACTGGGCTGAATTCACCAGGGGTACCTGGCATTTATTTACATGATGTTTGTGAACAGAATGGCCCCACTTTCAACAGTTAAATAGATACAACTCCACACATACAAATGAAGAGGGGAACAAACTAGAGGCAGGCTGTTCCTGTGCTCTGGGACACATTTGCATCTCCTGATGGTCCACAGTACATCAGGACAAAGCAGCTCAGCTAATTCATGCCCTTAGGCAGGAGCTGAGCAAATGACATGGGCAATCACAGCAAATAACCCCTCTCAAATCTACCAGCCAGATCAGGCTCTCCTCACTGCAGCAAGCTTGGTCATGGGGATCAAAGCAAGGCACCTCTGGGTACAGAAGGGTCTGGTGGCTTTGGTCCTCTTCATCAGGGGCTGTAGTGACAGGACAAGGGGTGATGGGCTCAAACTGGAACAGGAGAGTTCAGGTTGGATCTAAGGCAGAAGCTGTTCCCTGTGAGGGTGCTGAGGCGCTGGCACAGGGTGATGGCCCAGAGAAGCTGTGGCTGCCCCATCCCTGGCAGTGCTCAAGGCCAGGTTGGACACAGGGGCTTGGAGCAAGCTGCTCCAGTGGAAGGGGTCCCTGCCTGTGGGAGCAGGGGTTGGAGCTGGAGGAGCTTTAAGGTCCCCTCCAGCACAAACCAGGCTGGGATGCTGTGATGTAAGCTGTAGCATCCACTGGGTCTTGCAGGTCTTGCAGATGGGAATTCCGGAGCGGAGGTTATTGTCACTGCGCCTTGCACACTGACACCAATGGGCAGGGTTGTGAGGAGGAGCTGGGTTTGGAGACAGGCTTAAGGCAGAGCAAGGAGTGGAAGGGTCAGTGAGCCAAGGTCCCGCAGCCTGGCTCAGCTAGAATGGGACCGCTTGGAGCTGGAGACCCCTCACACCTTGGTTGTGACTGCATCCAACAGCAGGCAAGCCCAGCACGGATACTCTTCAAAGTTTAATGTGGCCTTCATTGAACTTGGCTTCATTTGCTCCCAAAGCAGATTCAGCTGCAGTAATTAAAGCTCTTTTAACTTGCAAAGATCAGGTGGATTCTTCCTGTGCATCCCCTGAGGAGCTCAGGAGCAGCCCAGAGGAGCGTGCTTTGGGATGGTAACTGGTCCATACAGAGCCAAGGTGCCCAGGGACAGCCAGGGCACGTGGAATCCCATCTCTGCAGAGACTGTCGGGAAGGGGCTGTCTGGTGCCACACAAGGTACAGGGCACACGTACAGGCTTCTAAGCGTTTCATGTTGATATTCAGCAAGGACTGAAGGAACAATGTGCACAGAAACACTTACCTCCAGCTTCAAAGAGCTGCTGCCTGCTGTACCAAGGTGACATGGAGGGGTAGGGGACATCAGCAAGCCAGCCACAGCTGGTTTTCTCTTCTCCTTGAAGTAATGGGGCCTTCTCCCTTGTGGCCCATATGAATTTTACATCAGAAACTGCCTCAGCTTGGGTTAGATTTGGTTCCTCTCTGGCCGAGGTGGAAAGCTCCAGCTTTACAGCCCCATCCAGGCAGAGATGAGGATGCTTTGGGCATACAATCATAGGATCCCAGCCTGGTTTGGGTTGGAAGGGACCTTAAAGTGCAACCAGTTCCAAACCCTTTCCACTGGAGCAGCTTGCTCCAAGCCCCTGTGCCCAACCTGGCCTTGAACACTGCCAGGGATGGGGCAGCCACAGCTTCCATGGGCACCCTGTGCCAGCGCCTCAGCACCCTCATAGAGATCTCAGGGTAACAGGATGGAAATAGGCTCCAAGCAACATTGTGCCTTTGGTAAGGCACAACAGTCACCCATATGCCAGTATCCCATGATGGCCAGTGAGGCCACACCATGTCCTGGTTGCACAAGACAAACAGGTTCCCTGTCCTTCATCATGGAAAGAGTCTGTCCCTCCAGCCTCTGCCTCCAGTGCAACAGACAGTGCTGCTCTGCACCTACAAGACTCTGGGTCTGTTTGGGCACGGGAAGCACAAGGGAGAAGAAACAGTAAATCCCTCAAGTCAGGATTGAAACTTGAAGTGCTGGCTTCACTTGTAATAAAGACAGATTACACAGTAAGAGTACTGAGAATCAGATGTCCCTGCCCATGGCAGGAGGTTGGAACTGGCTGAGCTTTAAGCTCCCTTACAACATAAACCAGGCTGGATTCTGAGACTCCTTGTGGGAGACAGAGGGAAAGCTACATAAAACCAGTACCCAGTACCTCCATAAAACCAGTACCCAGTACCTCCATAAAACCAGTACCCAGTACCTCCATAAAACCAGTACCCAGTACCTCCATAAAACCAGTACCCAGTACCTCCATAAAACCAGTACTCAGTACCTCCATAAAACCAGTACCCAGTACCTCCAGGAGGAGAGCCAGGCTGTCCCCATAGAGATACCACAGGAACGAGCAGTGGATGGTTGGCACCCCCATGGCAACCAGCACAGAGAGCCCCCGGGGCCGTGCCGCATCCCTGTGCTCACCTTCTTCTCATCGCCCTCCTGCAGGAGCTGGAGGTGGCTCCTCTTCTCGCTGTCCTTGCGCAGGGAGCTGTGCTGGTGCTGCGCCAGCCCCCCCGGCGGGGACACGCTGCGGCCCTGCGGGTCCACCCATGTGTAGATGTGGTTGGTGACGTACCCCCCCGGGATGCGGCCCACCGAGTGCACAGACAGGTTCAGCTTCTTGCAGCCCTTCAGCACCTGGAAGGCAAGCAAAGAGAGCAGGGAGTCAGTGCCTTGGGAGGGGGAAGTCAGCCCGGTTGGAGGGGTTGTGCTCTTCCATGAGGTGCAGGGATCTCAAGCTACTCTGCACCCAGCAGCTGAATGACTGAGCTCCATAAGGAAGACGACACAAGAAGGACGTGGGGCTGTGGGAGCAAGGCCAGAGGAGGCCACAAGGATGTTCAGGGGCTGGAGCACCTCCTGTATGGAGCCAGGCTGAGAACACTGGGGCTGTTCAGCCTGGAGAAGAGAAGCTGCGTGGAGACCTCAGAGCAGCTCCCAGTGTCTGAAGTGGGCTACAAGGATGCTGGAGAAGGGCTCTTCATCAGGGACTGGAGCGATAGGACAAGGGGTGATGGGTTCAGACTGAAACAGGGCAAGTTCAGGTCAGAGATAAGGAAGAAGCTGTGAGGATGCTGAGGCACTGCCACTGCTGATTCCCCCTCAACCCTAACTCTGCCACTGGAAGAGACCCTGATGCTTTAGGGAAATCCAGCCTCTGTTGCCATTCCATTACCAGCTGCCTTCCCCAGCACAAGCAATTAATAAGAACAATAGCCATTAAGTATACATATCTATTTAAAGCAGCATGCACAGAGATGATGCTGCGCCCAGGTAAGGTGATCTGCAATTGCTTCTCCAGCCTCCACTGTGAGGACCTGCCATAGGCACTATGGTAAAGTTAAACGAGCAGGTAGGAGCTCTACCTGGGGACAAGTGTAAGTGCTCCGAGGCCTCTGGAATGTTAACACTCTGGATCTGCACCCAGGCGGTGCATTGGGGTTATTTTCCCACATGTATATGTCCTTTTGATGAATGGATCCCACAAGGTCTCCTCTCCTCACCGAGCACAGAAGCTGCTGAGCAAAGCTCATGACCAGGAAGAACAAATCCCAGCAGCTCTTTGGTGAAGAGCAATATCATCAGTAATACTGGGCTGGCTGGATCCCAGCTCTGCCCTGGCCCCGCTCCCTGCCAGAGCCGGCGGGAATCCAGCTCGCCAATTCCCAGTTCAGCATCTCCATCACAGACAGGAATTTGGCTGCAGGGTTGTCACATGCTCCCAAGGTCACCACGTGCCTGGAGAGCTTAAACAAGGTTTGTGAAACCAACAGCTCCATCAGAGCAAGCGCAGGGCACTTGAGCATCCTGAGCTGCTCACTAAGGCCAGGCCCCGTCCCCTTGGTCCCTCCAATATCACCGGCAAGGAATCTCTTCTCACAGAGGTGCTCAGCACATCCAGGCTTGATGGCATCATTCCAAGGCTCACCGGGATGATGGAGCTGTATCTGAGCCCGTTGTTTACCCTAGGGTAACACAGTGCAGGGACCTATCCATGCTTCAAGGCATAGTTGGGATTGCTTGATCCAAAGCTCCATCAGAGCAGCCTTCCAGTATCTGAAGGGGGCCTATAAGGATGCTGGAGACAGACTCTTCATTAGGGACTGCAGTGACAGGACAAGGGGTAACGGGTTCAAACTGAAACAGGGGAGGTTTAGATTGGATCTAAGGAAGAAATTCTTTCCTGTGAGGGTGCTGAGGCATTGGAATGGGTTGCCTGGCTGGATGAAGCCTTGGGTGCCATGGTTTAGTGTGAGGTGTCCCTGCTTATGGCAGGGGGGTTGGAACTGGATGACCTTAAGGTCCTTTCCAACCTGAACTATTCTATGATTCTAAGAGCTGCCCCTCAGACAGCAATGAGTTGGGATCAGGGAGGCTTCTCACTTACCCTCAAGCTACCAGTGCAAGAGTGACCCCTATGAGATGGGGTTCAGCTTCCCCCCAAAACATCCTCCATTCATTCAAACTAGAGCCATCTCCAGGAAAACCTGTTTTAAGCCTGGATAATGGCGTTTCCTTCCCTAGGTACCAAGGCAGCAAACAGCACTGACAGTCCCACAAACAGTCTCATCTCTGAATGGGGCTGCAGCTCTTCGTCAAGCACAGGCAAGTGATGAGGATACACAGTGATTCGTCCAACTGTACATGGTTACAGTCCTCCTCCTGCCACAGAAACACCACAGCATCCTGACACTTGCACTCCCACCCTTTTCCCCTCCACTTGCACTGATCCCAGGCATTCTTCACCTGGACATGTTCATAGACTCCCTCAAAGCCAGCTGCTGACCATCACTGTCATTTAAGGAAGGAACAAAGGAAAACCTCAAGAGCTAAGGGTGGGCCCATCCATTAGCTCCCTTTTCCCTCCACATTCCCTGCCACAACATTCCCTTGTGGATCTGTTCAGGGATCCTGTTCCTCCTTTCCACAGAGGATCCATCCTGGGAGGGCAGTGGGGACCAAAGAGAATCCTCTGGGGTTTGAACCCTACCAGGCACAGGAGAGGTGAGGAGTGAAGGCAGGGCTCCACGCTGGGCACCAGGAGGCTGATGAAGGTTGGCTCCATCCTGCCTCAGCACATCCCCATGGATGATGCCTATTGAAGAGCTAGGGCAGGAAGGTAATGGAACCCCATCACAGGCCTTCCCTACACTTAGGAGCCTTTCAGGGCACAGCTCTGCTGCCTTCCCAGCCACATGCACCTTTTGAAGGCCTTTTGGGTAAGGGAGGACTCACTGCTGTGGGGCAGAGTGGGGCCATCCATACAGATGGCAACTGATAGAACCCCAGCCTGGTTTGTGTTGGAAGGGACCTTAGAGCTCCTCCAGTTCCAAGCTGCTGTGTTCTGCTCCAAACTCAGATAGAATCTGGCTTTCCCCATCAATAACACATCTGAAGACTGCTATGAAAGGTTTAATGCTGGCCCCACAGCGTGCAAGTGCACTGCTACAAGGCAAGCTGGAGGGAAGAATTCAGTTGAATATGGGGATCACTGCCAAAGCATTTAGCACAGAAACAGCCCCTGACTGCCTAGAAATGTTATTAGGAGCAGCAAGTGCCAGAAGGAAGGGCAGACTGGTTCCATGAGGCCACCCATCCCCTAACAACACTATGGAATTAGCTAGCAAGAACTTCAGGAATGAAGCAGATTGCTTAAAGCAGTCAAAAAAAAGCAAACACACATCTCATGTACCCACCAAACCAACCCAACACACAACACAGCTTGGTCCTTCCTAACATGAAGCCTGGCAGCACTGGTGCCAAGCCATTCCTGCCCAGCATGGCCTGCGTTATTGAAGGCTTAACCCTCCCACCTTCATAACGCTCCCCTTGTTCTTGCCCCTTTGAGGGTGCCAAAGGGTTGAACGCTGTGTAAAAGCATCTTCCGGGCCTTCCAAAATGCACCCAGTGGGAACACTGATGTCAGAAATCAATGGCACTTAATCCCCGCTATTCCTTTGGCAGCCTGAATTAAATGTGCCCCTGGTAGGGATGCAGCCCACTCGTTTACCTTCAGTGCTAATGAAACGAGCAATCTATTCCAATTTGTGCCCTTAGTGGGTAGAGCACAGTTTGATGCAAGAAGCATTAACTCTGAGCCATCCTCCCCCTCACTACAGACTCGAGCTGCTCTCTTCCGGCAGTAAGAGCCTCGCCAGAGCTCTTTGGCTCCTTGGGCTGCTCGGATAATGGGCATCCAAGCACTCGCTCCATTTGCAAGCCACAAAGGTCAGCGTGGAGGTTATCAATCACTGCACACCACTCAACCCTGCCCCGACTGCCCACAGAGGGATGCTGTACAGAGTCCAGAACCAAAGGCTGTAAAGGGGAAAGAACTGCAGGGATGCCACAGGAGGGAGGCAGAGGGAGCTTTTGCAGCGCGCTCCAGCACCATGGAGATGCAGTTTAACTGCTCTTCCCTGCACTATCACAGACTCCCAGCCTGGTTTGTGTTGGAAGGGACCTTCAAGCTCCTCCAGCTCCAACCCCTGCCACGGGCAAGGACCCCTTCCACTGGAGCAGCTTGCTCCAAGCCCCTGTGTCCAACCTGGCCTTGAGCACTGCCAGGGNGGGCAGGGACCCCTTCCACTGGAGCAGCTTGCTCCAAGCCCCTGTGTCCAACCTGGCCTTGAGCACTGCCAGGGATGGGGCAGCCACAGCTTCTCTGGGCCATCACCCTGGGCCAGCGCCTCAGCACCCTCCCAGGGAACAGCTTCTGCCTCAGAGCTCAGCTCAGTCTCCCCTCTTTGGGCAGGTTCAAGCCATTCCCTTGGCCTGGCCCTACAGGCCCTTGTCCCAAGCCCCTCTCCAGGTCTCTTGTAGCCCCTTTAGGCACCAGCAGACTTCTACCGGACCCAGGTAGTTCTAAGCTGGTGGGCTTCAAGCAAACCCATATGAGTGCCCATGGGAATGACGCCTGTGTCTGTTACAGACAGTGGGGGCTACAGAGGCAGGACTGAGACCTTCTACAGGCAGATGGATTGGACAACATGAGCTGAACGGTTCCTCTGCCAGCAGGAAGGATGGAGCAGCAGCACTACCAGCCCCCAAAGGGATCCTCTGCACGCAGGACACATCCAAGGCCATTACAGCTCCCACTACACACCTTGGTGAAGAAAAAGTTTGCCAAGTGCTGCACAAAGGCACAGGGAGAGCTTGTCCCCAGCCTGTGACCAGTCTGCTGCAGTGAATAAGATGCTTTGGATCAAGCGTATCCCCATCATCCTGCCTAACAACAAGCAGGGAACTGCTTCTGTGCAGAGGAACCAGGAGGCTGGTCTGCACTGGTGCCTGCAAACCGCTCACCCCTGCATGGGGAGGATAGAGACAAGTGGAACAAGACAAGGGTGACACAGAGGCAGGCGGAGAGAGACATCAGTAACAGGAGGGATAACGGGAAGCAGAGACACTCCAGATGGGATGCTGGGTGACAGGAACCAGACAGGGAAGTGGTGGTGACACAGCACAAGGGATGGAGGGTGCGAGATGTCCTCCTTGTCAGGAAGACTAATGGGAATTGCGGGAGGCACAGTCCAACCTCTCCCCCTCTCCCAAGGCAAAGGTGGCAGCAGTTTGGCTTTCAAGTAGTGGCACTTATGCAAATGAATGCAAATTGATGCATAATTATGGTGATTGCACATATTTAGCCCCAAGTCATCGGGAAGCCAGTGTCCCTTTTACCTGGAAAGGTTAAATGAAATCTTAGCTCCAAGGATGTCTCCCTCTAATTGCTGACATTCCTCATTCCCACTTTAAGACAAGAGCTCTGTAACCTCCCACCCCTCCCAGAGCTGGTCACTGCCCAGAACAGCCATAAGCAAGCCCAGAACAATTTAAAACAGAGCAGGAAAGCATCCCATTATTCCAAGCTTGGAAAGCTGTGTAGGTGCTTTCAGAGGGGTGGTAGTGCACGAGTGGAATCTGGACCAAAGCATTGCCCCTGCTTTCTCTGTCACCTTCTCTTTCCACTCCACATCAAACCATGCTGAAAACATCATAAGGACGACCAACAAACCAACCCATCATAAAGAACCATGGGATGGCTCATTAGTTGGTGGAAAAACTGACTTGGAAAGAATCAGTGGAGGGAAAGGAGGAAGACATTTGACTAAGCACCAAGGATACAGGGCTTGGAGCAAGCTGCTCTAGTGGAAGGTATCCCTGCTTGCGGCAGGGGTTGGAAGCGGGTGAGCTTTGAGGTTCCTTCCAACCCAACCCATTCCATGATCCTGTGATACCCAGCTCATCCCACCCTCAGAGGCTCAGCTGCAGCTCCTGAGCAAGAAGCCGGCAGGAGCAGTGCTCCTCCAGGCTGCCCCGGTCCCTGTTTCACCTCCATTTACTGAGCGCTTGGTGGTCCACGACAGGGAGCATTCACAGAGCAGCCAAAGGAAACGCAGCCAAATCCTTTCAGCAGATGTGCTGTCAGCTCAGGCGAGGGGATGTGGAGCTGAAGGATTCTCCAAGCAGATGTGGCATTGAGGAAGGTGTCAACAAAATCCATCGTCCTCCCTGAGGGCAGAGGAACTGAGTGAAGGATGCTTTGATTTCCCGGTTACGCTGCACGCTAACACTTCTGTTTTCTTCTAATAGACACTGGAAGGAAAGAGGGTTTTGTCCTTTCTTATCAATTACTCTACTGAGGCAGAACTGTTTATCTACAAGGAGCCCACTAAATAACATTAACACTACAAGAACTCAAGGATGCCCTAACATGAAGAAGCCAATATCAATGCCAAGTGCAATCGTCCCTGCGTTATGAGCAGAGGAGAGATTAAGGACCTCATTCTCATCTTTCACATCAGTATAATGTCATTTGATTTCATTAGGGCTGATTGTGATTTGCTGGTGTAATGAAGGGAAACAGATGACTGAGTAACTTGCTCACTGAGGGAAACGAGTGGCAGAGCAGCAAATACAACCTGCTCCCAACTCTGGTGCTAAACCTGCATCCCTACAGATGCTCTCCACTCTGAGCTACACGTGGTATTAACTTGATCAGCTCAGATTAGCTCACAGTGAGGATGGAGCCTCACTTCCCAGCCCTGCTGTGGGGCACCCGACATGCAGGTGAGGTCCAGCCTGCTCCACTGTGTCATCAGATCTGCCTCTGTAACCACGAGCATCACTTGTCCCATCTACACTGTCACTGCTGTGTGCCCTTCCTTCAAGGAGCATTCAAACTAATTTAAAATGCAGATGTCTCCAGGTTCCAGAGTGACCTTTTTCCTTCCCCCTTTTTTTCCTAGGGGATCCTGGTGACTTCACACTTCCCTCTCCCTTCGAGCTCAGCTGGCTATGGAACTGAAAGTGGGAACTGCCTGCAGGACAGAAAGGCAGAGCATCATGCACAGGGCTGCACAGCACCTGCATCTGAAGCTGCAGGATCCTTTTTGTGGGCAGGTTTTGGGGGGGTTGTGTTTCTAACCAGACCCAGAGACCAAGGAGGGAGATGAGTACTGTATCTACTGAGGGAGATGCTAGTCACATCCTTCTTTTCCATGCTCCAGCCACCTGAGATCCCTTGGAAACGGGACAGGCTTTTAGCCTCTGGATCAGCGACTTCTAAAAACACAGACACAAGCAAGCAGGCATTTAAAGGAACAAGTCTGGTATCCTTATGGAATCCAGGGACTGATGCACTGCTTTCACTCCTCGTTCATCCCACGTCTGTGTGTGATGGTCCACAACTCCAAGTACTTGGAAGGGTTAAAACCCAACCAAACCGAGCTGCATTCATTCCTACAGGCTGTTCTAATGCCTGTACAGAGCAGTGGTGATTACTGACTACAGCAAAGCAGCAGTCTCAGATGATGACAATCAATTCATTGGGCATCACAAGAAACAAGGCAACGAGATTTGCCTTCTTTAAGCTGCCTGGAAAGTAAAAGCACTCCAAATACGCCTCCAAGGCTCAAGGCTGCACATCTCTTGTGTCATTTCTCACTGGTCTTTTAGCAGTACCACAAGCAGCTGAAGCTCTTCCGACAGCATACGGAATCTCACCTCCTTGGAAGAGATCATCTTGTTTGCCACCATCAAAGTCCAAATGAATAGGAGACAATAAAAACCCAATTTGAATCTCCTTTTCGTTATTCTTCAAGGCCAACTTCGAGCAGAAGAGGGCAAGGCTGGTTTGGAAGGGGTGAAACCCTCTGAGCAAGGACCTTAAAGCTCACCCAGTTCCAACCCCTGCCACAGGCAGGGACACCTTCCACTGGAGCAGCTTGCTCCAAGCCCCATCCAACCTCATCGCAAGCTTCCCCCAGCCCCACCATGCACAAACCCTGCAGCCTCTTTCCAAAGCCACTCTGAAGAGCCCCATAGGGTGGGCTCAACCCCCCTCCCGTCCTTCAGAATAAACCCACTTCACCGAGCTACCACAGATGAACGTGAAGGTGAAAAGAACCACGCTCCCTGCCCAACTCACACAAATGAGTCTGCTTAAGGGGATTTTGATCAAGCTCATCCAGGTCTGCCCTGATGCCAGCACAGAAAGACACAGCAGGGCAAACGATGGGGTCAGTGCAGCTCTTTTGAGGCTGGTGTTGCTCGTGAAGCCAAGTCCTCAAGCAGGAGTAAGCCATCAGTCATGAAACTTTAACACATTCTCTTCTCCCCTTCCTCCCTAAATGATGTAAAGGGCATAAAACCCTACTGCAAAGCAACAGAAGTCAGAGGAAAGGGAGCGGGAGCTTAATGCAAACCCCAGAGCAGAGCACAAATACCCCCCTGTGTAGTGTTTGGATGGTCTCAACACACAAACACCTTGATTTTAACTACTTTTACAGCTTATCAAGGCGAACTTTCAGCACAGCTTCTGCAGTATCAACCCTGTGCTACGTAGAAAGGCTGCTGAAAGCCAAGCAAGCTCTAAAAATATATGACAGCCAATACGAACTTCTCCACTTACCCCATAATTCAAATTAGAGTGATCTATTACTGAATTGCACTCTCGAATGCTGGAATGATAGAGCTATAATTGTAATGGAGTCATTTCATTTTGATTTGGATGAAACAGCGAGCACAAAGCAGGCGAGGCATAAAACTGCACCGCTCCCATAAAGGTTACGAAGCTGGTCATTAAGTGAATGGGTTTGGAGTGCTTAGGTAATCTTCTCATTTAAGGCAGAATTCCACTTTTTAACTTATTTACACTAAAACATCCACGAGCCCCATTGCAGCAGTGACAAAGCACACATCAGCTGTTGGCTGGGATGGGATGCAGCTCACGACCTGCATCTTTGTACAGTGTTGTGGCCGTTGTCATCTCATGCCAGGATTCCACCTTTGGTACATTACGGCTCCAAGCAATGCCTAAAGAGGTAGAAACTGCTCCTGCTCCACAGTCAGTGCCTCTCTCCTCCTTGAGAGGAGTGCTGGGGTACTGCTGCATGGCCTGGCATGAGAAGGCAGCAAGTGAGCTACCACGACTTGTACAACGAATGCAATACCTAGTGTGAATGCTCTTAGATCACACAAACAAGTCAAGATGATGCATTCATTCATGGTCCATCTGCAGAGCTGCCTCATGCCTGCAGCTGAGCACCCTGACAGGAACAAAGTTGATCTCCAGTTCAGTTTGTGGTGCTCACAACAGTGCGACGCAGCCAGGAGCAGCCTAAGCCAAAGCCTTCCCCATCTACTGCAGTTGCCCTGAAGAGCAAGCTCTGACAACTCCTCTCACAACAGCACGTTCTGCATCTTATGAATAACAATGCTGCCCTGGACAGACAGCTTCTTGCTGCAGGACAGGCAAGATGGAAGCGCAGCACAGGAACGTGCTCCTGCTCAGACAGATGGAGAGCCAGAGCATCCTCCACACACAGAAATGGGAGCTGCGCCTTAATCAGACAGCTTCTGACTGAGGGAGAATTCACATCTCCCCATCTAAAGCAGGCAGACAGCACTTGGGAGCTACACAGCCACGGTTTTGTGTTAAGAAAGCCTCTGCTCACCTTTTTCCCCCCTCATTTGAACCCAAATACAGGGTACACGGAAATTCCAGGACCAAACCCAGCTGTTTTCATCCTGTTTCTCTCTCCATCGATCCACTACAGAACAGACCACCAGACATCAGTGAGGGTGTCAGGACATGGTGGGGTTTGTCCTGCTCAAAGAGACCAGACCACAGCCAGAGGCCTTAGTGGAGCAGTTAACACACCAAGACTGAGCTCCCAGGTTTGAAGGGGATGCAGAGAACCCAGGGTCAAGCCACCCTGTGCATCACCACCTCTCCTCCCTGCAGCTCTGACACCCTGCATGATGCCCAGATCATTAGGCTGAGGTATTTGGATCTTAACCCCAAGGAAACCCTTCAGAGACTCCCCTTTAGCATCACTGAATGCAATCCATTCCTCAATGCAGCACGCCTAGGGTTTATTCTAAACCCTAGGGAGGAACTATCAGAGCTGCCCTGTAAATCACTGTGACCCTTCCCAAGGAAGGTGTTTTTTCCCCCCACTATGTGGGTCATAAACCCTTCCCATAGGTAACAAGAGTGCAGGAGCTCTCCCAAGATGCCAGCACAAGTGGGTGAGTGACAGAGCTGTCATTTAAACAACTTCTGCTCACAAGCAGGCCATGTCTAAGCTTTTCTTTCCTTCTTCCCTGCAATGTCACAGAGCAAACCCTTGGCAACCCGCATCCTAAAGGAATGATTTCTGCACAGGAAGCACTTAGTTTCACTCAGTATTAATAGTGTCTAAAAGACATCATGTATATTGTAATAGAGAACAAACAAAGTGATGTGAATTACCCAGCAGACTGGGATGGATTAGAGATGAGGTCATTTAACAGACCAGAGCACTCCTGACGCCTCATTCTTCCCCATCCCAACACCACAGCCAAAATACAGCAGTTTGGGGTGGGTTTTTTTGCAATCTTCAGGACACAAAATTGCAGACAAACTTCCGAAAGCTCTCACACTGCTCCTGTCACAGCATTAGGAAGGAAAAAACCAAAGGAAGTCCTACAGATTAGGCCAGGTTGGACAGAACCTGCTCCAGTGGAAGGGGTCCCTGCCCGTGGCAGGGGTTGGAGCTGGAGGAGCTTGAAGGTTCCTTCCAACACAAACCAGGCTGGGATTCTATGAAACCCTTTCTTTGGTCCCAGGATTAGCAGGGACTCGTTTCCAGCCTGGCAGACATGCCCTTGCCTGTGGTGTAGGTTTAAAGCCAGGGCAGGGACCACACAGGCCGGCTGTGAAGATGCTGATCAAAGCCGTGCAAGATGAATGCGCTGTCAGAGGAATGCACCACACGAAGCTGGCTACAAACTGCGGTGCTTTAGCTTATTATGGGAAAATTTAGGCACAAACAGCTGGAAAACTCTGCTCAACCCAGGCTCTGGCTCACCATGCTCTGCCTTACAAACTGCTGCCCTATAAGTTGATGCTTCAGCTTAACAGGGTTGTGTCTGGTGCTGCTGCACCATGGGAATGCCCTGAGCTGAGCCCACCAGGCACAAAACGATCTCTGGGAATGGGATGGGACACTCGGACATGAAGTTTTGGCTCAAAACACTGAGTTCCAGGGGAAAATCCCACAGTTAACGGAGCCCCCACACCAAGCCTCACAGGAAAGCTTTTATCCATAGCACCCTGATGCAATGTAAGCAACAGGGACACAGGGAAACGCTGCGCAGCGGGAAGAGCACCTCGGTTGTGTAACGGCTCTCCCCCTCTCCGATACAGTTGGAAGGGGATCTAGGATCTGCTTCGGGCGCTATTGCGGTCCTGGGGAGATTGCTCTGCTCCTCCTTTGCCCACCTTTTGGAGCAGAAAACACGGTCTAGCAGCTCGGGTACCTGGATCACGCGAGTTGCCAACTTCCACAAGGCTCCCGGACCGAAAGGAAAACGCAAGCAGCACCGCTGCGTTCCAGAGATGCTGTGACAGAGGAGAACGTCTTGGCTCGGAGAGAACGAGCTGCAGACGGTGCCCGGCCGGCCCCGACTGCGCGTTACTGCCCGCACACACCGGTATCTCTACCGGCCCCGCTCCCCGGCGGGACGGTCCCGATCCCTCCGGTACGATGCGAACCGGGCGCCGCAGGTTCCACCGCCGCGTCCCGGAAAGCGGAGCCGGGATGGGACGGGGCGGGAGAGCGGGTACCGAGGCCGGATGGGGCGAAGCTGGACGGGGCGCCCGGCGGGAGCAGAGCGGGACGGGGCGCACCGCGGGGATGAAGCGGGCACAGCCGCCAGAACCCATCCCGCAGCCGGCTTACCTTGACCGCCTCGGCGTGGGTCACCCGGTCCAGGGACCGGCCGTTGACACCCAGGATCTGGTCACCGACGCGCAGCCCCTCCCGCTCGGCCAAGGAGCCCGGTTCCACCAGGGACACGTAGATCCCAACGCCGTGCTCGGCCCCGCCGCGGATGCTGAAGCCCAGACCCTCGTGGGCTTTGCTCCGCCGCAGGGTGACCTGGCGCAGCTCGCCGGGGACCACGGGCGGCGACGGGACGAGGGGCGGCAGGTAGGGCCCCTCGGCCGTGTACTGGTCGAAGAGGAGCTGGTCGGAGCGAGGCAGGACGAGCCGGAGCAGCGGCAGGAGCTGTCGGCGGCGGGGCCCGTCGAGGAGGGCTCGGAGGGAGCGTACCAGGTCGCAGACGTTGCGGCGACCGTGGTAGGCATTGAGGCAGAGGATGAAGCGCTCCCGCTCCGCCTCGCTCAGCAGCGCCGTCAGCGCCTGGTGCAGCCGCCGCACGTTGGTCGAGAGCGGACGAGGCGCCGGCCCCGCCGCCGAGCCCAGGGAGCCCGAGGAGGAGGACGAAGAGTGCACGGAAACGCCGTCCAGCTCCGCGCTCATCGCGGCGGGACCCGAGCGGGACCGGACGGACCCGAACGGGATCGGACCCGAACCGAGAGAACCCGAGCGGGACCCGAGCACGGCCGAACGCGCCGCTCCACCTGTCCGCGCGCTGGCTCCCCAGGAAGTGACGTCCCCGCCGTTGCCAGGAGACGGGTTATACAGAGCGGCCCCGGGACTGCGCCCCCCCCCCCACCCAAAGGCCCCGCCCCTCATTAACGCTCCCGCTCATTAACGCGGCTCCCCTCGGGCTGAGCCCTGCGCGCAGCTCATGGCACCGATGAGTCCCTTATGGCCAAGGAGAACTTCAGCACAGGGCTCATTTTAGTCGCCAGTCAACAGGTTGATGATGCCGGTCTTGGAGTCTAACACCAACTAACTCCCTGCCAATTCACCCCCTTCACTCAGCACATCCAGCCGGGAGAAGCCGTTCCTGTGCGGGATCCTGCTGGTCTAGAGCCACTGATCAAACCCGGCATGGAGCAGTGGGGTTCAGGGAAACACATTCATGCCTGGGACCTGCTGTATGCTGGGCCCTGCCTGTCCTTCTTCCACACCCTGACCTAGAATCATAGAACAGTTTGGGTTGGAAAGGACCCTAAGATCATCCAGTTCCAACCCCTCTGCCATAAGCAGGGACACCTCACACTAAACCATGGCACCCAAGGCTTCATCCAGCCTGGTCTTGAACACTGCCAGGGATGGAGCACTCACAACCTCCCTGGGCAACCCATTCCAGTGCCTCAGCACCCTCACAGCAAAGAATTTCTTCCTTAGATCCAATCTAAGCCTCCCCTGTTTCAGTTTGAACCCGTTACCCCTTGTCCTGTTACTGCAGTCCCTAATGAAGTGTCCCTGCCCAGCATCCCTATAGGCCCCCTTCAGATACTGGAAGCTGCTCTGAGGTCTCCACGCAGCCTTCTCTTCCCCAGGCTGAACAGCCCCAACTTTCCCAGCCTGTCTTCCTATGGGAGATGCTCCAGCCCCTGCTCATCCTCGTGGCCTCCCCTGGACTTGTTCCAACAGCTCCATGTCCTTTTGATGTTGAGGACACCAGAACTGCACACAATGCTCCAGGGGAGGTCTCACGAGAGCAGAGCAGAGGGGCAGGATCAGCTCCTTAAACCTGTGACATCCCATCCAGAAGGGAAGGATTGGGATTAGAAGTCAGCACAGGAACCCAGGGGCTGCTGAACTCATTGCTGGATGAATTATTTCCTACCACACGAGGTTGTAGTTTCTTTTAAATCCCTGGAGCAAAGACCATTTTCCATCGCAGTCATTTGAAACCCTTCTGTCATTGCTGAAGTGCCTTCCATGCGCTACAGCGCAGGAGGATTAAACCCAATTTATCAGGTAAATCTTGATAGCAATAGAATTCATTCTGTTCGTGGATATGATGGAAGAGCTGGAACAGCTGCATTACAAGTAGCTTTATGTACTAAAGCTTTGTTGGAGCTTTCAATGCCTTGTCGAAGATGAAGCTAAACAAAGCAGATTGCTAATTGAAATGCAGGTTCTAACTGGGGGTGATAAATAAGCAGATGGAACCGTCAACATTGCTGCGGGAAAAGGGACAATATAGGAGAGAAAAGTGAGTAAAAACAAAAACACGCCTACATCAGCCAAACAAAATAAGGGCAAGCAAGGCACTGCCTGGCTTTGAATTGCACTCAAACACAATCTTCATGCTTAGCATCCTGCTCAAAGACTCTTCCAAAGCACTACTGCTCCCACAAGCGCCGTATGTGAGCAGCTCCAGCCCCTTTTGATCCTATGAGAATGCACCAAGTGTGCTAACAGCACCAAGAGCTGCCCCTGCTCCACACCAGCTCCAGGCTGGAGCAGCACATCCAGTTCTCTCCGCTTCAGCAGAGCACAGCATGGCCCAAAGCACAGCCACAGCAGGTATCCAGTGACCAGAGCTGCCCAGGGCTGCCTCTGGGTCCCTGGTATCTTGGCCAGGAACCATCACAAAGCCAATTTCCCAAGCCTAAGACAAGTTGAATCCAACACTACCCAGCAGAACCACACACAACATTGACATGAGGAACCTGGCCTTCAACACTGCCAGGGATGGGGCAGCCACAGCTTCTCTGGGCACCCTGTGCCAGTGCCTCAGCACCCTCACAGGGAACAGCTTCTGCCTCTGAGCTCAGCTCAGTCTCCCCTCGGGCAGCATTAAGGCCAGCGAGAGCCAAAAAGGTGTTTTTCCTTCTTTCTCCTAAATCATTTTTACAGCACGAAGCAATCCACTGCATTCTAAGTGCCACATGAATAAATTGCTCAACCTTTCTGCTTTAATCCATTGTAATCACGTTCCAGAGTGCTCTTTGAAAAGTGAACTCCATGTTTCCAGAGCAGCTGTGCTCCTAATTAAAAGGCATTGTACCAAGAAGACAACAAAATGTGATTCTGGTTGGAAACATCCTGCTGCAGAGCTGGAGGACTAAGCTGAACTGTGAGGAAGAGGAAGCAGCCTGTGCTGCCAGGTTCCTTAAGAGAGCATTAGGAGATGGCTGGCACACAGGGCTGCCTCTGGGCTAAATCCTTATTTAGCAGATTGGCTCCCTATCCTCTGTCCCTGGCTGGCTGGACTGGTTTGAATCCCAGCCTGGTTTGTGTTGGAAGGGACCTTCAAGCTCCTCCAGCTCCAACCCCTGCCACGGGCAGGGACCCCTTCCACTGGAGCAGCTTGCTCCAAGCCCCCCAACCTGGCNTTCAAGCTCCTCCAGCTCCAACCCCTGCCACGGGCAGGGACCCCTTCCACTGGAGCAGCTTGCTCCAAGCCCCTGTGTCCAACCTGGCCTTGAGCACTGCCAGGGATGGGGCAGCCACAGCTTCTCTGGGCCATCACCCTGGGCCAGCGCCTCAGCACCCTCACAGGGAACAGCTTCTGCCATATCTCCAATCTGAACTTGCCCTGTTTCAATCTGAACCCATCACCCCTTGTCCTATCACTGCAGTCCCTAATGAAGAGCCCCTCTCCAGCACCCTTGTAGCCCCCTTCAGACACTGGAAGCTGCTCTGAGGTCTCCAAGCAGCTTCTCTTCTCCAGGCTGAACAGCCCCAATGTTCTCAGCCTGTCTCCATACACATTTCCCTCAGCATTGGCAAGAATCAGCTGAGTGATGTACAGAAATAGCCAATGCAAGGAAAAGTGCATCCTGAGGGTTTTCTAACAGAGGCCCTGGGTACAGTGAGTTCCAGCACCACCTCACCATCATCTTGCCTTAAAGCTGTGTGTCCAGCACAATGCAACACAAGCTCCCTGCTGTGCTGAAAGCTGCACACTCCATCTTTTCAGCCCCAGGTGGAACAGGCAGAAGGGGGACTTAAAGAACAGCCCAGGAAGCAGTGAGAAATCCCTGTTTCAAAGGTGATGCTCTAAACCCTGAGTTATGAGCACAAACCCTAATCCACTCCCAATAGCAATGCTCCAATTTATGGGTGCTGCCATGCTTAATCAAACCAAGTTCAGCCAACAGCCAGAAGAGATACTTCTGAGCATGGTTCCAGCAGGCAACAAAGGGAGGGAATTCAGACACCTCTTAAATCCTCCTGTATCTGGGTATCTACAAATCTTCACGCTCATATTGCTCAGTGCCACACGGAGCCCATTACTGAGCAAAGGCAGCCTGAAACAGGTTCAACTGGGCGAGAATTGGTTGGTTTCTGTTATGCAAGGGATTATCAAAGCTGAGAATTTTCCCTCCAAACTGGAGTTCCCATAGGGTGAACATCACAGGATGTTCTCAGTGCTTTAGATGCTGCCTGGATTAAAAAGTTCATGGAATCAGAGAGCGAGAGTTTCACCTATCGTAACAGAAACACTTTGTTTTAGTGCCATGGGAACGCTTTGACACGTCTTAAACCCCAAAGCCAAAGCAATTCAGATTAAACCAAACCCACACTTTAGGAAAGCATTTGCTTTAGGTAGAGCTCTGTTTTCTGGTGAGAAAAACCCAACATCAAGAAGTTCCCCTCAGGTTTGCCTGCAGTGATTTCTCCACCGTGCCAACGGCACAGCGCAACCCTGCAGCAGTGCCCCGGGGTGTAAACGCTGCAGCCCCCTCCCCTCTGCAGCCCTTCCTGAAGGCCTGAACAAGCCACTTCCATCACTGGCTCTTTCTTTATGCCCAGCACAAATCATCTGTAAGGCACGGTGTGGCCCTGGGTGTTACAGCCAGGCAGAGCAGAGCCTTGCTGAGCATCAGCCTCTGCCATCACCTGGGCTCCAACCTGGGCACTTGGTGGTTCAATACTGTGTATACAGGACACAGAGCCTGTTCATGAGGGTCCTGAGGTGCAAGAGGTGAAGTCTTCAGAGCAGTGGCACAGGCAACACGTGCAGAAGGAGCCAGCCTTAGGGGTGCAAGTAACTCACTCCACGAGACTGGACTTATTTATATCAACTCTTAAGCAAATCCAGCCCTCTCCCAGTGATGAGCTGGGCAGCAGAAGAGGCTGTGATGTTGCAGGGTGCTTTGACAGAGGGGAGACCCAGATTCTATCCTTAGCGTTGCCTTTACACATGCTCCGGGGTCTACCTTGCACATGGTGGGTGCCTTCATTCCTCTATTCTCCTTCTCATAGGTACATTATTCCCCCTTGCAGTCAAGGGCGTCCACTTGCCCCTCACACAAGGGCTGCCTCATACTGGGTGTCTGCACCTCAGAGCCTTGACTTCCCTTGGAGCTACAGGTGAGGCACCTAAGCTGGTGTAGCACATCACACATACATCAATCCCTGTGGCTCTAGAGCACCTAAATGAACCTGGGGAAAGCACAGTCCCTTTCTGAAGAGCTCTCTCTACCTGACAGCTTCCAAAGAGGCCTGAGCACTGCAGAGATTCAGCCTCCCAGCAGGCGAGAAGTTCCACGGCTTCACTCACACTGAGGATTGACAATCTCACACAGAGCTAATCTAATTTGAAGCTATGTAATTTGAAGACCTTTATCTCATTCAAGCAAATGTATGTAAATCTCCTGTTGTGGAAGCCTGGGCAGGATTTATGGGCTGTTCTCTCCCCATTATTTTTGGCAGCGGTGGAATTCCAGCTGCCTGAGCACAGTGGCACATGCTATCCCTGCAGGTTTGCATCGCAGCACAGCTCAGCAAGCAGGATAACTCAACTTCATGGTCTGATGTGCAGGAATAAACCCACCAAGAGAGAAAGGAGGGTCACTCCTTAGAGCTTCTCACTGAGACTATCTCCTTCTGTGTGCGTCATTGTAATGGAGACTGTCCCTTGTCCTAAGGTGAGTGTGACACAGACAACACAGCTCACTCCTGCTGTGGCAACCTCCAATGCCACCAGAACACCAGGCAGTCCTTTCTTCCTCAGGCATATTCACCACACCAGAGGTCTTGCATTGCTGAGTTTTGTTCCTTATACAACCATTGCCACAGTTACAGGGTTGAAATCCCAGCCTGGTTTGTGTTGGAAGGGACCTTCAAGCTCCTCCAGCTCCAACCCCTGCCACGGGCAGGGACCCCTTCCACTGGAGCAGCTTGCTCCAAGCCCCTGTGTCCAACCTGGCCTTGAGCACTGCCAGGGATGGGGCAGCCACAGCTTCTCTGGGCCATCACCCTGGGCCAGCGCCTCAGCACCCTCACAGGGAACAGCTTCTGCCTCAGAGCTCAGCTCAGGCTCCCCTGTTGGGGCAGGTTCAAGCCATTGCCCTTGGCCTGGCCCTACAGGCCCTTGTCCCAAGCCCCTCTCCAGGTTCCCTGCAGCCCCTTTAGGCCCTGGAGCTGCTCTGAGGTCTCCCAGAGCACAGCAGAGGGGCAGGATCCCCTCCCTGAGCTGCTGCTCACACTCTGGGGGTGCACCCAGCACACAGGGGGGTTCTGTACTCAAGCACTCACTGAAGCCAGGTCATGGGGAGCTTCTCCTCACCCAACACCCCCAGGTCCTTCTCCTCATTGGTGCTCCATCCAATCTGCACCCAGTTTCCATGAGATCTATGACATGTGTGCCTGTATGCCCTCACCAGATGCTGCTGAGGGAGCCTGGAGGTGAGTGAAACTTCCCACAAGCATCTCTCCTGGTAGGGGTCATTTACACCATGTTTCCTCCACTTAAAGTAGTCATAGGGCTGCAGGGCCATGCTCCTCATTGAAGGATCAACATTCATGCTCTGCAGCCTATGAGACCATCTCTGCCAGGCTGGAGAGGGATTATCTGCGAGTACAACACTGCAAGAAGACAATCAAAAGCAAAGGTTAATGATGTACTAATCACTATCGATTTGTAGTATATAATGCAATAAATACCCACTGCCATTGACTAAACACAGCTGGGCAATGGCATCTAATCCATCACATCAGCCGTTTGATTTGCTTGTTCAGAATTGATTTCATAGCATCAGGGAGGTGCTGAGAGAGGCCAGAGGAGCCCAGGGAGCAGGGCTGGCTGCCAGCCACAGCCTCAGCTCCCATCCAGCAGTCACATCACTGCTGATGGGGCTCTTCCTTCACTGGGAAGGCCACAGTGAGGAATCAGGAGCATGGAGGGATGGGAAGAGAAGCCAGGACAAGCTTGAATCCTGGATCCCTCCTGTGCTGGCTTTCACTTGCTCACCTCCAGCCCCAAACCCCCTTTTCTTGTAGAAATGAAGCTTTTGGGAGAACAAATACAGGTTTTAGCTAAAAAAGCTGCTCAGAATGTGGAAAGTTCTCCTGAAGTGAAAAATGCCCAATAGAAAACAGATGGGGAAAAAAAAAACTATCTCAAAGTTGACATCACATTTCTGAAACTCCTCAGCAGAGAAGAATCCACACTTGGATCCCTCCTAAGGAGACAAATAGGAGAAACCCTCTACAAGCAGGCACAGGCACTGCCTGCTCTGGCCTGGAGAGGTGATGGAGAGCAGCACGATGTGGAACGCCAAAGCATCGGAGAGCATGCTACAGGCTGGGTGAAGTGATTCAGAGCAGCCTGCAGAGGAGGACATGGGGGTGCTGGTCAATGAGAAACTGAACATGACCCTGCTTCAGTGTGTGCTTGAGCCCAGAACCCCCCCATGAGCTGGGCTGCATCCAAAGGAGCATGACCAGCAGGTCAAAGGAGGGGATCCTGCCCCTCTGCTCTGCTGAGACCTCACTGTGTGCAGTTCTGGTGTCCTCAACATAAGAAGGCCATGGAGCTGTTGGAACAAGTCCAGAGGAGAACACATGGATGATCAGGGGACTGGAACATCTACTTATGGAGCCAGGCTGGGAACATTGGGGCTGTTCAGCCTGGAGAAGAGAAGGCTGCATGGAGACCTCAGAGCAGCTGCCAGTGTCTGAAGGGGGCTACAAGGATGCTGGAGAGGGGCTCTTCATCAGGGACTGCAGTGACAGGACAAGGGGTGATGGGTTCAGACTGAAACAGGGCAAGATCAGGTTAGAGATAAGGCAGAAGCTGTTCCCTGTGAGGGTGCTGAGGCGCTGGCACAGGGTGATGGCCCAGAGAAGCTGTGGCTGCCCCATCCCTGGCAGTGCTCAAGGCCAGGTTGGACACAGGGACTGGAGCAAGCTGCTGCAGTGGAAGGGGTCCCTGCCTGTGGCAGGGGTTGGAGCTGGAGGAGCTTGAAGGTCCCTTCCAACCCAAACCATTCCATGGTTCTATAATTTGTGACTGCACCAGCCAGGTCCGTGCCTTGGCTGCCAGCAGAGATGAGACTAATTGTGCCTGTGATCTCAACTCACACACACTAATGCACATGGATAGATCTCTAATGCTCTCAATTCATGCTCATTAGCAGAGACAGCAGACACAAGCGTGTTATGTCATTGTTTAAAGCCTGTCACGTTTCCCCAGTGACTCTGATTACAATTTTAAAGGTATTTATTCTCCTCTAGAGCAGGATTATCTTGCCCTGGAAGCCCTGAACCCAGCAGGTTTGCTCCAAGCAAAACTCCCACCCATGAAGCGGTTAACTGATTCCCTGTATCCTAAGGATAGCAGAGCTCCCCTGGTACAGGTGAGAGATCCCTGCAGGCAAATCTTTGAGGACAGGGACTGTGACTGCAGCATCTAAAAGTGGCCATGGCCCTTGCATCACTGAGGCATGAGCAGCCTGAGGAGCTGCCTGCAGAGGCACATGTGGATGGAGGGCTTGCAGGAGTCACTGCTGCACGTGCAACTATTCAGGGACTTGCTCCGAGACAAGAGGGGAATGCTGCCATGTGGGAAGGGGAGCAAAGGAGGCTCAGGCTTGCTCCTAATCCTGCCTCTTCTCTCCCTCTGCTATCAAGAGTCAAACTCTAAAGGTGGAAGCTGGCTTCAGTCCATGGGCACCGTTAGGGACCATTCCTGCATTACCAGCCAGACCCTGAGGTAAAGCTGCCCATCCCATCCAGTTTCTGCCCCTCCATACTATTAGTGAGATTCCCACCTAAATAAATCTGGTAGGTGCTAAATCAAAGCTAAGTGAGGACAGGATCCTGCCACGTTCAGGTCCCAGCCCAGCATCCCAGTCCCTCACCTGGGCTGTCCTATCCCTTCCCCTGTGCTGGGCAGGGGATGTCTGCTCCTGGCAGCTACAGAGCCCCTTTGAAAGGAGCCTCAGAGTAAGGTCACCACCACACTGCTCTGAAGAGTCAGAGGGAAATGATTCCGTCTCTCTGAGCACAGAGGCACTGCTGCAGCAGGAGGCAGCAGCTTGATTACACGAGGTAATTTAGTAGCTGACATTAAAAACATCTCATTTAGCCTGGAATAAGAATATCCCCATTCAGCCTAAGCTCTATTGAGACAGCTGAATACACAGGAAGTCCTGAATAGCTGCTCACCTGGGCAGTTGAATGAAGATTGCCTTCTCCATGCCAGCATCTTCCAGTCATTACATCCTTAGTGGATATCAGGAATGACAGCAGGGACGACTGCAGTAAATGGATTCTTGTGTGGTCTAAATCTTCCTCTGCGGTACAACATTTAATTTCCCAGCTTTCCTTTATGAATTGCTTTTTACCTTCTCCCCCATGTGGGCCGCCAGCCTCCAGCTAATAGAAAGTGGAGATGAATTTTGCTGCCTCTCAAGCAGCTGTTGCTATATTTTGACTTGATGATGTGCTGTAAAAGCAGGGCCCCCGCTAAAGCAATTGAGTTAATAGTAGCCTGAATAAGACAAACAACAGGGAGAAGGGCTGTAATGGGATGCAGCAAGGGGGGACATTGTAAGCACTACTTTAGCTGACAAATCCTGCAGTTACACACTATGCTTTCCAGCACAGCCCATCACAGACAGAGGAAAACAAGTTTTACATGACATAAGCAGCAGAGAAGGAATCAGATCCTTGCTCCCAGTGCAAGACTTAATGCAGAGGTGCCATTTGTGTAACCCTTGGGACTTCCATAACAAAGGAAGCACAAACGACGGAAGATGTAATTCTTGTCCAGCCCCATTTTGGGGGCAGCAGCCCAGAAGAATCTCCCCAGGCAAAGCAGCTGAAGGGTTCCAGCAGCAGAACCCAGAGCTCTCTGCACAGAGGTGTTACCTGCGATCCCCCAGCTCAATGGGTTTCTGTTGTAATATCTAGAGCTGAAGAACCAGAGTTTGCAACTTCTCCCCCCCCTCCATGGAGGCTGCACACAGAGGCAGGAGGTCCTGGGCTCTTCTGGGTACCCAGCTCATGGTTAGCGTTGCCCTAGTTGTTAACCATGTCTGAACATAACTCCTAGATCTCTTCCACAAGGACTTGCTCTCAGCTGATGCTTTATGGGTCAGATGCTGCTGCAGGGGATGGACAGAAGGACTTGTAGCCATAAAGAAGTGTAGGATGATCTCACCCGGTATAAGCCACAACAGCACCTTTGGCTGCATCAGAGCTACAGGAGGACCAGACCCCAAAGGATCACAACAGTGCAACCCCAAAGGCCTCATGAAACCAAGCTCTGTATGTCCATGGAGTACACACAATGCTGATGTACCAGAGGGAACACAGTTGTCCTTCTGGATCTGCTCTCCTGAGCTCTGTAAGAGAAATCAGAGGACACTTAGCATGGATATTAAACTTACAGTGAGGGTGTCTGGGCTTGTTTCCCAGCCTTGAGACTGACACACTTGGAGAGCTCAGCCCATTCACCTTCCTTTCCAGGCCTGATTTCTCCCTGCTCTGCACCTTGCAGGGTCATTTTGTACCCGTACAAGGCATTAGCCCAAACAGAACATCGCGCTCCCTTACACAGCTGCCACATTTTAGCATCAACAGAGGAGCACTTTCAGCATCCATTAATGAGGCTTTTTTTTTACTTTGCATAAGAACTTGGCAATAAAACTTGCAAGGATGAGGAAGGAGAAGCGCTGCCAACTGACAGGCAGGGAGCAAGGCAGGAGGTACCTGACATCCTTCCTCCCCTCCCTTGGGTGCATACAGGAGGGTTGAAAGGCAACCACAGTGCCTCACTGGGGCTGTAGCGAAGGTAAGAAGGTAACAGAACACCTTCTCTAGCCACGTTTTCTCACTGCTTTCAAAAGATGCTACCCTTAAAGAAGGCCTCACTCGAAAACAAACTCTTCCAGCCAACAAAACCCAAGGCAGACACAGCCACCATGCTCCTACTGGGAGTAGTTGGCTGCTACCCTCCCCTCTTATAACCTCCAGCCTGTTTGCCTTCTCCCAGTTAACACTCATCAGGGTTTGGAGTCTCCCACCACCTGAACTCTTTCTTGCTTCCCCTCACAGGATTTCCTTGGTAGACAATGATGTGTCAAGAGGGCTGTTGAGTCTTTGAGTGTAAATGAGCTCTTGGTGCAGCTGGATGGCTCCATTGCTGTGTGAGTGTATTCCTGTTCCCTTTGCTCCTTTAGCTCAGAAGCAGCTCTTAGGACTGCAAGGGCACCTCAGATGGGGTGCTCCCCATCTACAGCTCACAGATGGGCTTTCTGAGCCATTAGGGACATAGAAGTACAGAGTGCCCAGTCCCACCTTGGCTTCTCACTGCTCCTGCTTGCTTCTTGTAGTGTCCATAGCCTTGCTGGCTCAGGATACGCCTTCCCTTTCCTTGTACAAACCACAGCATTGAAGCGGCCACTTAGATCCCTTTGGGATACATCTAAACCCACAGACAAGCAGGCCAGGAGGATGTAGCATGTCAAGCTTGTAGGTTCTGAACTGTTTTGCTGCCGACAGGGAACTCTGCAAGGATTCTAACAAGAGATGCTGGAAACAGAAAGGCAAAAAGAAACCTTTCACGCTGTCAGAGCTGTCTGTGCCTTGTTCTCACATGGGTGACTCTGAGCCAGCGGCAAGTTGTAGAGGAGCATTTTTGTCAAAACCATCATTGCAAACACCATTGAACCTCCTTTGGCCTTCCAAGAACCTGAGTTGGGTCACAAGGATCAGGAACACATCCTCCAAATTAGGGATTAGCTGTAGTGTTGCACGTTGAACTGCCAACCTCCTGCACCACAGAGCTTCTGGTTTCCCAAAGCACCAGACTCTTATCACCTCTTTCTCTTGGTGTTGCTATAAGCAGCAATCCACAGCAGAAAGGAGCTCACCTCCAAGCTGTCCCTTCAGGACAGTGCAGCAGGAAATCTCTAGCACTGTGGCAGCAGAACAGCAAAGAGGTTCTTTTAGTTGCTATATAGCATCAAAATAGCATCAAAGTCAACAGGGTTAATGACGTGACAAGGAACATGCAAGGCTAATTTAGTGCTGCTTTAAGGAGGATGCTTGGTTCAATAGGCACCAGAAAGGCATTCAATCACACAGGTGCTCTTCAGTAAAAGCATCTGCAATGAGGCTGTGGTGGGAAATTGTCAGTGAAGTGGAAGAAAACAGAGACAAGGAGAAAACTAAAGAGGATCTGGTGAAAGCAATGGCAACAATCACTGACAAGGGGTCACTGATGCTCATTGCAAGGAGCACAGGGATGGGGTCCCTTTAAGAGCTGATTTTGCTTAATAACTCCTCCATTACCCTGGCAAAGTATGGGACTGTGCAGATGAAGGGTCTTCCCTTGCTGGGGTACTCTCCTCCCTGTGCTCCATGTGGCTCTGATTTGCCATGAGCAGCCTCAGCTGGGCTCTCCACCCACTGCCTTTTGCCCATTGGCTCAGAACATGTATTTAAGCTCAGCCCTTTACTCAAGTTGAAGCTGTAGGTGATGGGTTTGGTTTGTTGATTGTGATCTTTCTGGATTTGTCTGGAGGGCTTTGGATCACTGGCCAGCCTGGAGCTCCTAATGTGCAGGTACTGTGTCTTCCTTGGAAGGGATGTTTCCTCTTTGTTTGCCCAGCAGCCCTCTTTTGCTGTTCCCTACTAGTTGCTACTATAGCAGCAACCTTAATTCTTAGATGCTGTGGGCAGTTTGTCTTTTCATGGATGCAATATGATACAGTAAAGGAAGTAGTGAGCTGTTACCAATGAGCTGTGGTGTTGTGCAGAAGACTGCGGAGGCTGGGCTAGAATAATGGTAGTAGCTACTAGATAAGGAGAGTTAAAAGACTGTATAGAAGAAATGAGGTGATGCTCCATAAATTTCCCCTTATCCTAATGTGAAGTCTGTGTTCTTGGTGTTTGCCTGCAGTCAGTTCCACAGGCAGACTCAGTGCTGAAGAAGAAACTCAGTCCCTTTGAGACTGGATAAAATGCTATACAGCATCCTGTTAGCTGACACTGGTGCTTTGTTGTACATCTACACAAGCACCTGAAGACGTAGAATCTCGGCCTGCTTTGTGTTGGAAGGGACCTTAAAGCTCCTCCAGCTCCAACCCCTGCTCCCACAGGCAGGGACCCCTTCCACTGGAGCAGCTTGCTCCAAGCCCCTGTGTCCAACCTGGCCTTGAGNACCCCTGCTCCCACAGGCAGGGACCCCTTCCACTGGAGCAGCTTGCTCCAAGGTGTCGTGTCCAACCTGGCCTTGAGCACTGCCAGCGATGGGGCAGCCACAGCTTCTCTGGGCCATCACCCTGTGCCAGTGCCTCAGCACCCTCACAGGGAACAGCTTCTGCCTCAGAGCTCAGCTCAGTCTCTTCTGCCCTTCCCTCCTGTTTCTAGTGGGAAGCATGGGCTTTCCCTTTTGTTTTCCCCTTCTTTTCCCAGAAGAGCTCTGCCTGGTGATGATAATGCCTGAAGCAGCATGTGGATTCTCCACTGCTCCAGTCTGTAGTTGTGGGATGGTGACAAACCCCTTTCCCAGCAGCACTTGTACTTGCTTTATTTCATTCAAGCAGTACTGGATGCCCCTTTTGAATAGCCAGTATATGATGAATAACCTTGTGCTTTCACATGTGATTAGTCTTCATAGTCTCAATCAGTAAACACAGTGAGCTTGAACAGGCCAGTGCTGCAAGTTCCTTAAAGTCATGTCCTCTATCAGAGACAACAATCAATAGTGCTTATTCCAGTTTAACAGTGGTTATCTGCCTGTTACTGCAGAACAGCACCAGCCACCCAGGAGGGCCTGCTCTTTTCTTTTGGTGTATAGCACATCTGCCTCGCTCTATAAATGTTAGGTTTTAATTAAAGTGGATAAAATGCTTTAGAAAACGCTGTGTGCTGGTTTAAATGCCAGTCATCAGTCACGGGAAAGGGACTGAACCAGGGAAGCCTGACTCAGTTGTAAAGAGCAGAACGCATCTCGCTCTGCTGGATGCCGTTTGTTCAGTGTCAGCCCGAGACTACACATGCCCTCCAAATTGGAGGGGAGAGCAGGGATGTATGTGTACATACACATTCTGTATAGGAAATATTTGGGTTTGATAAGGATTTTTATTAAAGGTAGATTACCCAGAGAACGCAACTGGGAGCTATTCCCTCCTTCTGTGCCTCCACTTGGACTGATGGCCATCAGGGAGTTCAGGATAGCCATGATTCAAGTGGATGCAGCAGATAGGGGTGTACCTGTCACATTGAATCTTACCTGCTGGAGCACTGTGAACAGACAGACCTCATTCCTCTGGTCAAAATCCCAGATTTAGGCCTCCTATAGCAATAAACTTGGGTCAGAACGGAAGGGGTGGTTTTACCCAGGAGCAGCACTGGGTATATGGGGGCTATGGACAGGGTGTGTGAGAGGAACAAGTATAACACTGATCTAATCCCACTTGCTGGCCTGGCTGGAATGGACCTGGTGTTTGGCCTTTGCCAGGAGCAGAATGGCATTGCAAAGAGAATCTCCTCGTGGTTTGGAGGTTTTTCTTCCTTGTTTTTATTGCAAATTGACTTTATTGTATTTCATACTGGCCAGAACCACCAGCTGAGCAAGCAGAACTGTGCTGGTTGTGCCAGGTGTATGCTGCTCCAAAGGGACTCCTGTAAGCATGTAAAGAGATGGGTCATGAAATCAATGTGATTTGGATATAAAGAGCCAGAGCACAGGACATTGATGGGCCTCTGTGTATCACTAGGAGGCAATTCCAGGCTCCAGCATCACTCAAGGCTTGTTTAGACTTTGGGCTATGGCTCTGCAGTGAAGAACTGGCAGCCTGGAGCTGATCTACTGCCCAGGCTGGTTTACCAAGTGTGTGACCTGAGGAAGCAGAGTTTTGTCCACTGGTATCTGATGCCTGCTGCTCCCCAGCAAGGTGGGGAGTAAGGACTGAAGGATGCAGCTGTATGGATCATTGGACACGGATCAGTCTGAAGTTTAGAGTGTTGTGGGAATAGGAAGGGAAGTGGCTTGGGCAGTTAGACCTAAAGGATGTCAGTTCTAGCAGTGCTGGATGCAATGAGCATTTTCTGTCTACACAAATGGATCTATGGAAGCCTTATTAGAATTACTATGTAAAAGTAGCAGCCAAGTGGCACAAGTAACTAACTTTACCTGTTGAAACTGCAGCAGCATCCAAAGATCCTGGTGGGCGATTGGTCCTTAATGCTTCATGTATGCACAGAAAAACTCAGGAAGAGGTTCTGCTTTTATGTATGCCTGACCTGCCCTGGGTTGTGCTACTTTGGTACATCCATCACCCAGAGCTCCCATTAAATCAGAAGTGGCTAACTCGGCCATCCATCTTTGCCTAACAATACAAGTCCTACCTATGCTGAGTCTTCTGCCTTGTCACACTGCCAACTCATCAGTGTTGTCTGGGGCATAAAGGTTACTAAAGCCAGAAGTAAAAGGCTGACTTTTGGCAAGGCACAAGGCATTTCAGGCTTTGCTTGTATAGAGATGTCACCCTGCCACATGTTAATCCATGCTCTGAGCAAGCTGTCACCACTTCACAACGCTGCAGGTGTTGTGCAAGTCTAAGAATGATGGATCCTTTCAGGAGGAGCGGTGAAATTATCCCTGGATGAATCAATGGCACTTCCTTATGCCTGTGTCTGTGTGCCCAGGCACAACATCCTCACCTGTAGGCAGTTGATGGGCTGTGCATTGCTCCAGTTCTGCACCTCCAGGTTCGCTTCATGTATCCACCACCTGATTGTTTTAGTGATGCTGATAGAGGGTGTAATTCCCGAGTGAATGCTGTTCCACTTGAATAAAGGTGCCTTATTCCCTTCTCTGTGGCAGAATAAGCAATCTCAGCTGTGTCTGTACCACTAAGAGTGGGTGTTGATTTAGGCACTGTCAAGCCTGCAGCTCTGCAGTATGGGCAAGGCCAAAGGGGGTTTGGCTCTCACCTCTTTGTATGTGAATAGGAGTTAGGAACTTTCTTCTGAGAGCTCCAGAAGTGGGATTCTCACCAAGTGGCACTTAGGGGCACTTAGAGATGTGCAAATGGTTTTAGAAGCCTGCTCTTGCATTGTTTGACTCCTGCAGCACCTACTTGTGAAGACAATGTGGGATTATCAAAGGCATCTAATACTACAGAATCCCTTTGCTTTGTATCCATTTCTGTTCATGAACAGATCACAAGTGTTTACAGGAGTGGGAGTTTCAATGGCTTTAAGAGGGTCTCCCACTCAAACAGCACTATTCCAGCACTGTCATCACAGCTAGGCACTGAACCCTATTCCTAGGTTCTTTCTAAGCCTGGATGTACTGATTCCCAAAGGAGTGACAAGGTCCATCCAACAGAAGAGCTTTACATGGGGTAAGGGCAAGCTCATGCGTCCTGGCAAAACCCAAGTGATGCTTTTAAAGCCCTTGGTAAGCAAAGAACTCTTTATATGAGCATTGTTCTGCCTTAGGATTGCACACAAAACCTGCCCCCCCTCCGAAGGTTTAGTTGATCCGTGCTGAGGGGGTTTGGATCAGGTTGAGGTGAATACAGAGCTACATTGCAGTTCCAAGGCTTCTGCTTGTCACACCAGCGGGCTGGTGTTGCTCTAACGGATTGCATCCTGCTCAGAAGTACTTGCCTGTGTTCATATATCATGTTATCTGCAGGGTGAATTTGTAGGGTCTCTCTTGGGATCCTATGCCTCATCACTGGCAGGCTAAAATAACAGGTCCCTCTTGAATCCTCTGCTCCCAGTGGCAAAGCGAGGAGCAGGGAGTCCTGTCTCTGGGGAATGGTTGCCAGGGCAGGGCTGGGTCAACTGGAGCTAAGTTTATGGCCTTTACATTATGTGTCCAAGAAGCAGCAAGGCATTATGCCCATTTGGTGATTCTATGTCGATGGCAGAAGTGTGCTGCAGTGACTCAATGCCTCTGGGGATGGCAGCAGAGCTGAATTGTTAAGGAACTGGAAGATGCTTTGGGAAGGAGTGGTTGGTCCTTCCAGAGGTGAATCTTGCCTGTGGGAGCAGGGCAAGTTCTCCCACATGCTGTCTCAGTCTTTCCATGTCCTGACTCCACCACCACAATGTGTGATAGGCTTTGAGATTCCCAATCTGCCAATCTCTGGTTTCCTCCTGGCCCTCAACTCTCTCCTCTGGGAAGAAGGAGGTAGTGAATTGGGTGCAGGGGAGCCTTATTGCAGTTCCTAATGGTTCTTAAAGCCCAAATAAGTCATAGGCTGTCTTTCCTCTGATGCCACTATTAATACAAATCAACAGACAGCGTAGTACCAACTTCTCCTGGTTCAAACCCTGGATGTCTTAGTAATCTCCTTGGCTTGGGTCTGATTTTTGTCACTGGCTGTGTATTTCTCTCCAGCTAAAGCAGTGAGCTGTGGCCCAGCCGTTTGAATTGGATGGCAGCCTTGCTTTGATTTATTAACAGCAGCACTTGGTACTTCTTGTCCCATCTGTCTATATGAAGACTCCTGCTTAACTCTTAGTTTCGGTACAAGGAGCACAGAGAAGCTGTGTAACTCCTCCTGCTCTGAAGAACCTGCCAGGGCAGAAGAGCTACACAAGGGTCTGTAACCTGCTGTTCCCAGTGCAGATTAGAGGTGATGGAAGGGGCATGGACAGAGGGGTTCTGAGCTATAGCAGTAGCTGAGCACCCTCCTACAGAGGTGCTACACTTAAGAGCATTCAGGAAACACCTGGAAGTGAAGTAAGTCCTGGCCTGCGCTGGGGCTGGTGTGATGGAAGCCCTGCCAATGCCTCCCTGCATGTGGATGGTGTCTGGGTGTCACAGAGGTCTCTGGGTGCTAACCCCAAACCAAATGGCTGTTTCTGTGCCTGTGGACAGCACTTGCAAATTACCCCCTGAAATGTTCCTTGACCAGAGGGAATGCAGCCTGGATCAGAAGCTGAGAGGCACAGTACTTGTTCCCTTCATAGCCATGCTCCTCTCTAGCTCCTTGGATGTGGGTATGAGCGTTGTAATGTACTAGCAGATAGTTAATGAAGGTCTCTGGGCAAAAGGTGTGATCATCAAGGCAAGACAGTAACTCATCCTCCCTGTGTGTGTCCAAAGAATTCTATTCTTATTCTATGCAAAGGAGTTGTTTCCTTGTGCCTCTAAGGAAATGAGAGCTCAGTTTCCAGCTGTGGCTTACAGTGAGTGAGATTTGCTTATATGATGTGTTATGGCTCTTCAAACACGGTGATCCCTGTTAGACCCCTGTTTCTGCTGCTGGGAAGGCAGCTGGATACAGCTGGGTTGAGCCTTTAGCGATAGCCCAGTTTGCATTCAGAGTGCTGGATATGAAAACCTGCATGAGCAAATCCGTGGAACTGGGTGATCTTAAATTCTTTTCCAACCCTGGCTATTCTATGGCTCTATGGTTTTGGGGCTTTGGGATGCAGGGAGTGCCTAGCCCATCACTCAGCAGTTCGATGTCTCTTGCAGGCTCTGGATTGCTTGGTGCTGGGGGAGCCACAGTCCTGCCTATGTCCTTCCTGCCCAGAGCAGCCACACCTCAGCCTGGCTCCAGGCCCTGTAAAGTTCATCCCAAAGCCTTCTGGAAAGGGCTGGCAAGTAAATGGAGGTGAGGAGGAGCAGGAAATTGGGGTGAAGGCTTTAAGATTTGGACACAAGTGACATTCCTTGTGTCCAAATCTTAAAGATGGAAAAGCCAGCAGCCTTTTCCCCCCATCTTCCCCATCCCCACAACCAAGTGCTGTTTGGCTTTTTCCTGGGTACCGCTCTGTGCTGGAAGCTCTTATGGTCCTGTAGACAGACACATCGCTTTCAATGCAAAGCCCCCTCCGCAGGCTACCTCTGTAAGAAGATGATTTATTGCTCTTGATAATCCATTTGTTACTGTGGTTGCTTCAGGTTAATCACACTATTAATGTTCTGAAACCTCCTGAACTTTCATTTCATTACACGGAGCCCACCCTTTGCTCCTGTAGCCCTGCTCAGAACATAGCCAGGCAGATGACTGCAGCCTCTGCTCTAGCAGCTCTGTGTATGGGGCAAACCAAATGGCCCAGGGCTCGTTTGGTGGTGGCCAGCTGCTGGAGAACTCGTCTTGGCAACAGAAGGCTTGATGCTGGGTGAAGCATGAAGCTGATGGATGAGGTGGTGGAAAAAGAGATTGATTTGCTTTCCCCCTGCAGCTACAAGCTGTCTGGCAACCACAATGGAAACAGGCAGGGTGAAGCAGGGGTTTGATGTGGGGAGGAAAGAGCAGTGAGGGGGTAATTCAGGTAGACTGGGTACACTTGATTTTGCAGTGAACTGTGCCTTTGATAATTGAGTTTAAAATGGGCATATGGCATTGTAAAGCAGAGCAGCAGCCTTCGGGTCTTGTTTGTCAGAAATATCAGGGTTGTGCTGGTTGTCAGTCTATTGTCGGCCTTTTCCCAGAGCCCCACATGAGTGGATGAGGCCAGGAACCACAGGGATGACAAGCTCAGATTTTCCAAAGGCGTTTAGACTAAATATAGAACTAGTTATTAAGCTTCATCCATGCAAGCTGTAAACAAATCAGTTCCACTAGGTAGCTATTTGCATGTGTAGGTGCTTATGTACTTCTGAAACTTTACTCGAGGACCTATTTGTTGTCTGACTTCAAACTCTGAGCTGGTGGTGAGGAAAGGTTCCCCTTCCTGGTGGCGATTCAGAGCATTTGGTTGAGCTTTTGAGTGAAGGCTCTGTTGCTCCACTATGGAGACAGAGATTCATTTAGCAGGCAGGAACCCTGTAGTTGACTGACAGGAGCCCTCTGAGGAGCCTGCACATCAGCCACTCTTGTTGCACATCACACGGAGCTCCAGAGGTGGGCAGGATATCTGCTAGAGCCCCAGATGCTGTCTCTTGGATGCTTTCAGCATTGCTTTTGTGTAAGTGAGTGCTTGAGAAGGATCCCCCAGCACCCACATCTTCCTTCATGGCCTAGGAGCACAGCAGCTCTCCACTGCTGTTTGGCAACACTGCTGCAGTGTTTTATTGTCACATCTTTCTATCCCTCTAGAGCCTGTGATAAGCCTCCAAATTAACTGGAGGCCTCAGACAAGCTTTGATATCTCCAAGCAACATTAATAATGAGTCTGATCCTGCAGTGTGTTATTTACTTAAGCATCTTTCAAAGCACCAAACAATCTATGTACGCAGGGATTATTTCATCACTGAAACAGGCATTTGAAGCAGTGACTGTACTGTGAGATTACACAATGGTTTGGGGCATAGAAAGCTGAACTGAAAAGCTAAGGAATCTTTTATGATAGGGAAAATAGTGGTCTGTGTTTCTTCCTGGTAGAGCATGCTCTTCTTGCAGAAGCTGATGGAAGAACTGGTAGTTGCCGTCAGCAGTCAAGGCTTTGGTGAGACCTATTAAAGAAGCTACTTATTAGTGTATAACAGGACCTGCTTTGTTCTCCTGTTGTATCTAAAAGATACAGACAGGCCCAGATGCTGTGCAGGTGTGGCTGAGTCAATGACAGCTGGGGCCCCTAATGCAGGGACCCCCAGTGGCTTAAACTCATTGAACATCCCAGCAGTGTTCAGTCCCTCATCAAACAAGGGATTAAACTTCCCAGACACATCCCTTGAGAAGGACACTCGACCCCTGTTTGAGAATGGACACCAGGAGATGTTGAGGAAATAGGAATGGAGATTTCCTTGGGTATCTGAGGAATTAAATAAGGTCCACTGAAATGTCATCACAACAGGAGACTACATAAACAGCCGCCTTCCCTGACTCCTATGGAAAATCATAGAACCCCAGCCTGGTTTGTGTTGGAAGGGACCTTAAAGCTCCTCCAGCTCCAACCCCTGCCACAGGCAGGGACCCCTTCCACTGGAGCAGCTTGCTCCAAGCCCCTGTGTCCAACCTGGTCTTGGACACTGCCAGGGATGGGGCAGCCACAGCTCCTCTGGGCCATCACCCTGGGCCAGCGCCTCAGCATTGTTTCATATGACAGTGAGACCTGTTTGTTGCTTTAGGTGGTGAGGGGAAGGTGAGATGGGTACCAAGGATGGGGCCCTACTGGAGAAGCTACTTTGCAGCAGGGCTGTGGCACAGCCATGACTTTGATACCAAACTCCAAAAGTAGCTGCTTAGTGCTGGAGGAGCCTGTTCATCAGCTGTGTTGGTCTGTGGGAGCCCAGCAGAAAGGGCTGCAGCATGACTCGGTGCAATGCAGATGTAGCTATGGGAGGGAGGGTGAAGCTCAGGAAACCTCCAAGCTCTGGATTCTTATTCATAATTATTCACTGGTAGTCTTTCAATGATCATTTATCAATACCAAACATCTGCCCTATCTCAGTGCCTCGAAGTGATTTGTGTTAATGAAGTAAACCTCAGGAGAGAGAAACCAGTTTGGGTCCCAGGCGTTCCACACACAAAACCTGCTTAAAGGGGCAGGCATTTGCACAGCGCAGCATTCGAAGTCAGAGCATAAAGATTATTAATGTACCCAACTGAGAATGCAGAGGAATTTAGAGAGGAAAAATGTAATTACCTGATCTGAAAAGAAGCCAGGCACAATGTTTAAAACCTCATTCTTACAAGATCTGGCTTGGAATCTTTAATGACTGCAGGACCAGAAGACCTGGCTCATGTTCTGTGCTTGGAACCCAAAGAAAAACCAGACACCCTGTATTCTTCCTTCCTGATTCTGGAAACATCTGGTGTTTCAGAGACTGGTGTATCACAAGCTTAGAGTTATGACCCTGTGTGGAATAAACGCAGGGAGATGAAAGATATGACTCCAAAGTGAAAGTCAGTGTTCAGTGCTTGCAAGGAGAGAGAAAAGCTTTTGGGGAGGGGGAGAGGAAGAAAATGAAGAAATCTGTTCCATTTCATTTGCATTACTGTGACCTGCGGAAGCAGCCAAAGACAATGGTTTATTCCCTTTGAGCTCTGGAGGATGGTTGTTCCTTTCTGGAATGAGCATTGAAATGAATTGAGAAGTTGATCAAAAAGCCTTTAGAGCCACATGTGCTTCATGTGACACATGCCAGGAGGTTTCAATTAGGTTTTGAGCAATCTGAAGCTGAAAGGCAACAGAACCAAACAAAAGATGGCTTTAAAACAGCATCCCTGAGTGGTTTGGGTTGGAAGGGACCTTAAAGCTCATCCAGCTCCAACCCCCTGTGAAAAGGGCAGCGTTATCAGCCAGCAGCAGCGAGTCTGAAAATCAGACTCACCCAGGAGGAAAATAACCCTCTTGGGGTTATTACATGGGAAAGCTGGGCCTGTTTCAGCCCCTTTGCTGCAAACTCTGCTTGATCTTCAGAGCATCCTGTGCTGAGCTGTTTGTGGGTTCAGCTCAAGTGCTTTATTTGATAGCAGATGCAAACCAGCAGCAGCTGATGAGGATGGTGGGATGAGGAAGACTGTGGGATTCTAGATGGGAACTGGACAGAGGGGCATCATTTGAAGATTGCAGGGAGCAGTGGGGAACCTCAATGCTGTGGCTTTTGCAGAGGTCTGAGGTGAGGATAGGGGCTTTACAGCTTTGGACTGTGTCCTGGGTTCAGCAGTTGCAGTCAGTTTTTCTCCTCCTTAGTAGCTGTGTTTTGACTTAACCCGGGAACAAGGCTGATCAGGCCGATGGTTTTGGTTGTTGCTGAGCGATGTTTGCCCTGACCAAGGACTTTGTGAGCCTCATTCTCTGCTGGGGAGGAGGGGAGGCTGGGAGGAAGGAGGGACAGGACCCAAACTGACCAAAGAGGTATTCCATACCATAGCACGGCATGCCCAGGAGGTAACTGGCAGTTAACCGGAAGGGCTAGTGCTCTCGGGGTGGTTGGAAGAGATGGTCGGTCAGCACTCAGTTGGTGGGGTGTCGTGAGTTATCTGTTGGTGGTTGGTGAGATGCTGTATTCTTTTCCCTTGTTATTTCCTTTATCGTTATTATTATTGGTGGTATCAGCAGTGATTTGTGTTATACCTTAGTTCCTAAACTGTTCTTATCTGAACCTGTGGGAGTTGCATTCTCCCCCCATCCCTCTGGAAGCAGGGGAGGGCAAGAAAGGAGGGTTGAGTGAGTGAATGAGGTGCGTGGCTGGGTTTAAACCATGACAGAGTGTGATGAGAAGATGCTTGTATCTGGGTTGTTACTGTTGTAAAGGAGCCTGCACCTGGCCCAGCTGAGCCCCACTGGGTGTTTTTAGCTGTGGTGTATTCTGAAACAGAAACCTCACCTCCTTGGCTGAACGTGCCCCCTTTGTGCCCATGCTTCAGTCCTTGGATTTATGAGCTCTTCACCCCATCTTTTCTTCACTGAAGCAAATCTAACACTCGATGGCCAGGCCTGCTAAGCCCATTTAGTTAATCACTGGGCCCGGATGAAGGTCACCCTGGCAAACACTCATCATTCCTATGCCACACTATAAATACACATTTGAATCACTGTCTCCTGGTGCTTCCATCGTGGGGGATGGAAGAGGTGTGACAGCAGCCCCCCACCCCTCCCTGCAGCTATGTGAGCTCCTGTCCCAGCTCTGCTGCTTCAGCAGAATAATATTATTCATCAATAACTCTAATTTATACCCTTAAAATGCTGGGGGAGCTGTGTTCTGGGCTTTAAACCAGCTCCCTGGGTTGCAATGGCCAGGGGTTGTGCTAGAGTGGGGTAAGGCTGAAGTAGGGGTGTGGGTGTGTGGAGCTGGGGGTCTGGGAGCCCCTATAGCGGGTAGTGCTGGGCAATGATCTATTCCTCTGTGCTTGGAGGTGAGACCCCATATCCTGGGCAGTTGGGAGGAGATGGTGCTGCCCAGAGGGGAGCAAGGCTTCCCATGGTGCCCGCAGCAGTGCGAGTTGTGTGTTTGCCGCAAGACCAGCGACTGGAACCTGAAACAAACTAATGCAATCCCAGCCTGGTTTGTGTTGGAAGGGACCTTCAAGCTCCTCCAGCTCCAAGCCCTGCTCCCACAGGCAGGGACCCCTTCCACTGGAGCAGCTTGCTCCAAGCCCCTGTGTCCAACCTTGCCTTGAGCACTGCCAGGGATGGGGCAGCCACAGCTTCCCTGGGCCATCACCCTGTGCCAGCGCCTCAGCACCCTCCCAGGGAACAGCTTCTGCCTCAGAGCTCAGCTGAGGCTCCCCTGTTCGGGCAGGTTCAAGCCATTCCCCTTGTCCCAAGCCCCTCTCCAGGTTTCAGTCCCTTTCCCGACTCCCACATTTCCTCCTATAGGATTTAACGGATGCTCCCTTTACATTCCCATCCCTTTCCCCTGCTCAACCCCGCCGGCGAACACCCCCCAGCCAGCCCGCGGGAGGCGGGGCCTGGCGGCAGAGGCGGGGCCGCGCCTGACGCAGCGCAGTTGCGGCGGTGCGGGCCAGGCCAGGCCGTGCCGTGCCGTGCCGGGGCAGGTTCCGCCATGGCGAGCCAGTCTCAGGGCATCCAGCAGCTGCTGCAGGCCGAGAAACGCGCCGCAGAGAAGGTGGCCGAGGCCCGCAAGCGTGAGTACGGCCTGGTCGGGCCTAGCCCAGCGCGCAGCGCGGCCTCCTCAGGCCTCTCGGACCCGGCCCGGCGCGGAGCGGGGCGGTGGGGAGGCCGTGCGGCGGCGGAGCGGAGAGCCGAGGGCAGCGCCGGGCCCTGCCGGGTGCCGCGGGGTCCTCGGGAGCCGAGCGCGGGTCGGCGGCTCCCGGTGCTCGTCCCGTGTGTGAGGCACGAATCCGGCAGCGGTGAGGAGCGGCCTGTGCGGGGCTCGGTGGCTCCTGGCCCCGTGGAGCCTCCCGAGGGGACCGCCATGGAAACCCGTCCCCTGACAGCGGGGCCTTCTTGTGGTGTGCTTGTGCTGATCGGGGCCTTCCCTTCCTTTTAACTGCGTTTTGTTTCTTCTTGGTGAATGCGGTGTGTTTTCCTGTGGGTGATTAGAGATTTTATAGAGCGGAGCGAGCTTTTCCGTTGGGATCGTAGAATCACGGAATGGTTCGGGTTGGAAAGGACCCTAAGATCATCCAGTTCCAACCCCTCTGTCATAAGCAGGGACACCTCACACTAAACCATGGCACCCAAGGCTCTGTCCAACCTGGCCTTGAACACTGCCAGGGATGGAGCACTCACAACCTCCCTGGGCAACCCATTCCAGTGCCTCAGCACCCTCACAGCAAAGAATTTCTTCCTTAGATCCAATCTAAACCTCCCGTTTCAGTTTGAACCCGTTACCCCTTGTCCTGTCACTGCAGTCCCTAATGAAGAGCCCCTCCCCAGCATCCCTATAGGCCCCCTTCAAATACTGGAAGCTGCTCTGAGGTCTCCACGCAGCCTTCTCTTCCCCAGGCTGAACAGCCCCAACTTTCTCAGCCTGTCTTTGTATAGGAGATGCTCCAGCCCCTGATCACCCTCACGGCCTCCTCTGGACTTGTTCCAACAGCTCCATGTCCAAGTTAGCATTTTCTGCTGAGTGAGAGAAATTCAGGTTACAAAGATCCCACCTTTACAATCGTTTCCTGGTTCAAACCCATACTTGTTTGGTTTAATGAAGCTGTTTTGCCTTGCAGCTCTGTCCCTGACAGCATTGTAAGGAATAGATTGCTGTAGCTTACTGTAATGGTAGCTCTGAAGGGGTGAATGGGGTGGAAAGTCCAAGAGGGGAAGTTAATGCAGTGGCCAGTTCTTCTGTGAGTTGCACAATTGGCCGGAGGCAAAGCTTAAGGCTTAATGTTCTTCCTGCTGCCCTCTTTGCAACTCAGAGGGGCCAGGCCAGACCTGCGATTGCCCAATGCATCCACTGGCCCAGAGACCCTGGCACTGGCTGAAGCTGGTTGCATGGTGAGCTTGGAGATGGCTTCCTGAGGTTGATAATGCCTCCTGCAGAAGGAGCTGTTGGAATAGCAAATGTTCTTGTGGTTGCTGTTCACGGGGAGGAGAAATACTCTTGATACTTTCTCTTCTCCATTTCATTTGGCATATTCTTTGCAAACAGGAAAGAATCGGAGGCTGAAGCAGGCCAAAGAAGAAGCCCAGGCAGAGATTGAGCAGTACCGCCTGCAGAGGGAGAAGGAGTTTAAGGCCAAGGAAGCAGCGGTTTGTTTTCTACCTCATTCACTGTTACCTACCCAGCCCCTTTAGTCTTGTGTTTGGGGTTACTTGCCCTGAGAGGAGCCCTTAGGGTGGAACATGTTGCTGGAGGAGTACTTCCCTAACTGCCTTCCTCTGATGCACTGCCACGTGCCATGGAAAAACCAGTGGGAATGAATCAGAACGTGGTGTGTTACATCTCAACAGCCAGAACTAGTGACTGGCAGGGAATTAGCTTCATAAGCTCATGTACTGTCTGGTGTCCTGATGGTGGCAGCCTCCCAAAACCTGCTGTATGTAGGAGTGTCAAAACAGACTGAGCTCAACTCCCCTTGTGACAGGTTGTTTTCTACAACACTAACGTGGTAGAGACACCTTGCCTCACAGATGCTGCTCTCTTGGTGAAGCAGATGCAAGGCTTGTGTGCTGCTCAGCACAGTCCCCTGCTGTGTCCCAAGAGGTGTGTTTTCCTTCTGAGCAAGTGGAGGTATTCCTGGAAGGTGGGGAACTGATACCTTTTACAAACAGAGATGGTTTCCATTGCCTGTGTGCTCCTGTCAAGACTGAAGTAATTGGAAAATCCCCTGACAGTGTCCTCTCTGTCCATGTTCTGGTCAGCAGAGTTGCACCTCCTCTGTTCACCTGCCTTCACGCAGGAGGTCAAGATTAATCTTTCACAGTCCCTTGTTAGCTGGTTTCATTATAGAATCATAGAATAGTTCGGGTTGGAAAGGACCTTAAGATCAGTTCCAACCCCCCTGCCATGGGCAGGGACACCTCACAATAAACCATGGCACCCAAGGCTCTGTCCAGGCTGGCCTTGACCACTGCCAGGGATGGAGCATTCACAACTTCCCTGGGCAACCCATTCCAGTGCCTCACCACCCTTACAGTAAAGAGCTTCTTCTATATATCCAATCTAAACTTCCCCTGTTTAAGTTTGAACCTGTTACCCCTTGTCCTGTCACTGCAGTCCCTAATGAAGAGTCCCTCCCCAGCATCCTTATAGGCCCAATAGTGCCCGGTTAGGCACATGATACCAGGCAGGTCTAGGCTAATAAAATGGGCTTCACTGTGTGTCAGCTGGTTTGGTTTTATATATCCTTCTCCAGAGAGGGAAGCTCTTTGAATGGCAGTCCCAGGCTGCTGGTCTCAGCATTCTTCTTCTGTGCCTTTTTTCCCCCCACTTATAAAGGGAATTTGCTTTCCTGCCCTTGCTTATGGGTCAAGAAGAGCGTTGTAAGCTGTGAGAGTCTCTTTGCTATGTGTATCACATGGCCCACAGTCCTGTTAGGAAGGCAGAGCTTTTTATAAAGGTTCTTCTGGGGTAGAAGCAATGGGATAACTTGAGGACTGCACCTGAATTAAATCATGGGTGTCACTTTCCTGGAGCTCTCCAGTACAGCAGTGCCCAGGGGTTCCTAGTTCCAGGCACCAGTACAGCAGGACCTTTTATTTCAGGTATTTTACAGAAGCTCATGTTCTAAACTGACAGATAATGAATAAAAGAGGATGAAAGGCATGGGCTGTGTGTAAAACACAAACTTGGACAAGTTCAGTGGGAAGCGTGTGCAGAGAATCCAACAGTACTTTTTGGTTGCTGTTTTGTCAGTGTAGTTCTTCCCTCAGCAAAGATGGATGGTTGAGATGCACCACTGAGGTGGTCAGAAGAGCAAAATACAGAGCTAAGCATAATGTTCTCCTTGTTACATTACTCACATGTGAGCTTTATCTTTGCTGTTCTGTAGGCACTTGGATCTCATGGCAGCTGCACCACGGAAGTTGAGAAAGAGACCCAGGAAAAGATGAGTGTCATCCAGCAGAACTTCCAGAAGAACCGGGAGGTGGTCCTCTCCCAGCTCTTATCTCTTGTGTGTGACATCAAACCTGAAATCCATGTGAATTACCGCATCAATGGGTAGTCATGGAGAAGGAATAAGCATATTGGGAATGGCTGGTAGTGACAGCTGAGCTTCAGGTGGAATGTACAGCTTTTAGCCATACCTTAACTGTTCTTGTAAATGTGTTAAGTTATTTCAGTGTGTTGTTGGAGTTCTGTTAATTTCTCTCCTGACACTGATTTAGAGCTTAATCAAATATTAAATGGCCATGTCTCAAATCTGTGCTAAGTTATATATATATTTGAGTTGGCACATTAAAGCTCCCTTTTGATCTGGATAGCATTCAGTGAGAGGTTCTGTTCTGCAAACAGAAAGGGGAGAGAGATGCTGGCCAGGTTTAAATGAAAAGCCAGTGTCCGTAACCATTTGACCTGTGTAACTGTTTTCTTGTTGAGCAAAATGCGTTTCTTAGTGTGGTGGCAACCTTTGTGGAGGGGTTAAACCTTGTTCAGAATAATTCTCTGGCTGTGCAGTGCTGGCTGATAATTTTCAGGTGCTTGAATTTCTTTGTCTTGACTATCTTCTATATATTCTACTGTTAAGCTTGGGTTACAAGTCTGATACCATGACACTTGAAAGTAAAACCACTTGCTTAACTCCAAAGTCTAGTCAGTCTTGTTCCTGCCAACTTGTTTTGAGAGTCTTTGTGTTTCCTGGGAGTGTGGACTCTGCAGAATGCCTCTCAAGTGTTGATAAAAGAAAGGGTAAGAGACACAGCAAATGTCTTTCGGTCGCAGCAGGTAAGTTAAAAACCCATTACTGAGCCTCCTCCTCTTGGCTTCAGTCTGTTGCTTTACCTGCCAGCTCATTCTGAAAACTTTCAGGAACAAATGTTCTTGTGTCCATTAGGGGAAATAAAATGCTGCCAGTTCACTGGGATAGTTTGATAGCCAGGCACTGTGCAGTAATTATCCTTCCATTGATCAAACACCGGTCATTGCTTGTTATACCAAGGTCATACCATACCCTGCAGCATTCTGCAACACAGCAGAAGTTTCATTTTTCAACAGTTTCATCCTCTTCCTCTCACCTGCAGAATACTGAATGCAGGTTTGCTTTTTTAAGTCCAATTTAAGGCTTTTTGCAGGAGAGAGACCTCAGTCGGCACCTGAGCAGACCCAAGTTGTGCAGTTCAGGATCTATGCAAGAAACCTTCCTGGTGCTGCTCCTTGGACAGGACATCCTGTCTGCCCACAGGCTGGTAGTGTAGTACCAAAAAGCCCCCAGATCTCCAGTGTTGTGCTGGGGAGGGAGGAGAGCAGGATGGGTGAAAGTCATACCACAGAAACCAATGTCTGCCTGCAGTCACAGGGGGTGGTGGAATAGCAGACTGCTATGGTGTCTCCTGTTGTAATACATTAGTTTAACCTAGTCCTGGAAGGATCACTTTAGGAGTTCAGACTATTAAATGGGTAGTAAAATCGAAGCAAAAGCCTCCTGCAAAGTCAAACATTCCAGACTGGGGGGGAAAAAAGCCAGGTCAGTACAAAGAGAACAGGATCAAAGCTGTTTAATCAGTCTAATCTAATGGAGAGAGGTGATATGGCCTCATGAAGGGTTGCAGCCCTGCTAAATCTAGTCTGTCCTTTAAAGAAGAAGCATTGGTTCCTGTTGGGAGCAGGTGCTCAGGCTTCAGCATGATGCTCCTCCTGGCTCCAGGCTGTAATTAGCAGATTCATCCTGTTTGAAGACATAACTGTCCAGAAAGAGCACAGTGCGTGCCCCACTTTCTCATATTGGCTCCTAAGTTTACATTTAATGAGGTCTTTCTATCCTTAAAGGAAAAACAAAACCCTTCCCTGATGATTTCCTCTTGCCAAAGGTGGTGTGAATGAAGATGCTCCCTTTAGAAGATGCACAAGTTTCAATGTGTTGCAAGAGTAATAGTTCTCTGTAATACTTCCCTGAAACTGAACTGTCAAGAGCTACCGGCTTTATAAGTCTGAACCAAACTGTTCCAGTTACTGCTGCACAGGAAGGCTTCCTTGGCAGTGTACATCTTCTGTTTTAAGTTAAGATTCTTTCATATTACACCATGATGCTCTGGGAAAGGGAGGCCCACTCCTACCTTCATGCATAAGCCAGATAGGCCAGACAAACATGCTGCAGGGAACAGCCTTCTGCTGACAGAGGTGTGGAGTGGGACATGGGGCTTTTTGCCTCTGAAATCCGATTTTCTGTGGTAAGAGTAAAACCTAGAGTAAGCCCCAAGTACAAATCTGTCTCTGAATTGTCTTGCTACTGATCTGCCTCCATAATCCCTTGTAGATGTGGCCCATGTACAAGCCATAGCTTGCTCTGCTCCTCTGAAAGGGCCAGAAGCTGCTTTGGGCACATGTACTGCTGTTTGATCCCCTGAATGTGAGCTCTCATCCCTGGAAATAACAGCTGATTGCCAGGATGCTCAGAGTCCTGGGGCTCTGTGGAGGTAAGAAGCACTCAGGACTCCTGTCTTGTCTTGTTTGAACCATGTGTAGTGAGTGGCTGCTAATGCTGATTTCTTTCTCCTGACTAAAACTGCTTGTGAATAAGCACTTTCCTGGGATCAGTGGAGACAGATTGGGATTTGCACAGTGTAATTCAGCTCCAACCATGTCCATGTTCAGCAGCAACAGTTTGGACTTGATTTCTGTGAAGTAAATATATAGATATCAACATTATCTATGTATTCATAGAGTTACTACTGCTCACTTTTCGAATACTGCTGGGCAGGTGTGGCATCTGTACCAGCACCAGATGGACAGATGGCTTATTGACACCAGAACATGAGTGTCATCTGGATGGCTTAACAGGCAGCATGGGGTACAATTAGGGCACACTTGTGCTGCTTGGAGCCACAGGTCAGTTTCTAAGGCTTGTCCCTGCTGACAGGGCTTGATCCCCACTGGCCTCAGGGCTGAAGGTCAGCATCTCCTCACTGTTGTCTGTTGAATCAAGGAGGTGAAGAGCAGTTAAAGAGCTCAGGACCCCTTTGGGAAGCATGGTGAGGGGAAATCACAGCCTCTGATTCACATTAGATCCAGTACTTCTGCTCTGCCTGGTGATGCTTGATAACTTTTGGTCTGTTCAGAGCCAGTATGGGTTTGATCTCCTGAGCTTTTGTTGTAGTTTAATGCAAAAACATGAGCGAAAGGGCTGGTGATGAGCAGGAGGGATGAAATGTGTGTGCAGTGATGGCAGGGAAGTCCCTCCCTAGTCACTCACAGCCTGGGTGCTCCTGTGAGGAGCAAGGCAGTGCTGCTGCTGGAAGGTTTATTCTGTGTGGGATGGCAAGGGAGCATGCTTTCTGCTGCCTTTGATTCATGGGGCTTCCTATGATGTAAGAACAATCATTCATCAGTTATTTTTATGGATGTGTGATGTTTGACTTGGTTTTGTTTCCTTCAGAGACAGTAATTTTCCACTCTAAAGACACCTCTGCACCCTTTTCCCTTCCTCCTTTCCAGTGAAATGAAGGGGAATCACTCACAACCCCAGGTGTGGAGCTCAGGAGTTTGGGAAATCTTTCCTTAATTGGGGAGCAATTGTGACTGCGGGGCTTCATCAGGCACTCCTCTGGCAGCTCCATTTGGACAGTGTCAGGACCACCAGAGGGGTGGCCCACACCACAAGAGGGGACCCTACGTTTACCAAGGGCTGTGGCTGCTGCTGCAGGTCAAGGAACCATTCCTTGTTCTGCCTTGTGGTGTCAAGCTGCTAGACCATATGTAAATGAGACATTGAAGGTGTTCCAGTGTGTAAGTCCAAATTGGGCAACCTCAAATTCCTCACTCTCCTGCCTTTGAGGTCCCTACACAATTCCTTTACTGGAGATGCTCTCTTGGCTGCTCTGCTGTAGCATCATGCATCTGTAGCATCATCCCATCTGTAGGTTACAGGTAGGTATGTAAAAAGATTCCTCTTCCCTCTGCCTGTATGAAACCTGCTCATTTTAAACTCTTTGTTTCTATTTTCCTCACCTGGAATCTTTTCCCCCTTTCCAGGACATTGCTAGTTCTTGCATTAATAAGAAAGACATGCCTAGAATCCTCTGATCCCAGCGGAGATTTTGGCTTCAAAGTATTAAGAGATGATCCAGACCCCTCAAGATCAGTGTTATGTTGAGTGGGTTCGCCAGCCTAATCCAGGTAAGGTGCAGTGTAATCTTTCTCTGAGGTTGCAAGGAGAAAGTATTAATTTCATGCAGAAAAGATTGTGTCTCTGACTGACATAGGAATAGAAAATAAATAGCTGTTAAATTACATTTGGCTGCCTCAATCTAATAAAGCACCTTCTGGATCAATAGCTGAATCATTAGCCAAGGCACATAGCAAGTTTCCCCTCTTCTCATTTGAGATGCAAGAAAGAGCATTTTACATTACCATAATAAAAAGAAGAATACTTTAAGTCTTCACAGAAAAAAGGCAGAAGGGGAAAAAAAAACCCCAAACCCACATTTTATGTCTTAAGCAAGTGTCATTTTTCATTCGAAACCTGTAATTGAGGGATATTGGGAAATGAAGGTTTTATATTTAATGACTGTCTATCTGTCAGCGTTGCTGAGCTGTCTGACAAACCCTAACCCAGAGTGTGTGACAGGAGACTTGGAGCGCAGGAAGAGATGGGAAGGGCAAGACAAGGCTTTCACTCACTTTGTTCTCCTAATTAAAGCTCGCTGGGGAGGGATGTATAAAAGGTGATGGAGCAGCTCCCCACTGGAAGTGCAGTTTCATCCAAACAAAAGGAGATCTGCCTGTGCTGGCTGCTGCTGAGCCACAGGCAGGACGTGAGCAGGGAGAAAACTGCAACCATGTGCAGAGTAAAGCAGGACTAAGGGATGTGTTATCAGCCTTTCCAGTACTCCTTAAGATCATCCAGTTCCAGCCCTCTTGATAATGTGATAGAGGATGAGGTTATCCCCGAGGACAGGAGGCATTGGGGGTCACTGTCACTCTGGGAAAGCAATTCAGATGGTGGATGTAGTTTTCCTTGGAATCAGGTTCTGTGGAATATATTAATCAATGCAGAACGACGGAATGGGGAGTACGGTTACAATGTGTGTCCAGAGCAGCAAGCTGGAGAGGGATGCAAACAGTACAGAGGACTGAATCACAATTAAAATGATCTTGATAAGTGGGAGAAGAAATGGTCTGAAGCCAACAGCAAAAGACTCCCAAAGAGAAGTGTAACAAGGAGCTAAGAAGGTGAAACCAAACCCAAGGAATTGATATCCAATGCAGAAACTCTGAAGCAAGGGCGAACTCCCCCGAACTCGGGGTGTTTTGGGTTGGAAGTGAAGTCACTTCTGTGCAAGGTATTGATACAGGGGTCCTGCGTGAGATGGAGCTGAGAATGAAGGCCGTGTGCTTGGGTTTTGTCCCCTGATAACTCTTGGCTCTGGCAGCTGAGTTGTGTTGGAGGGAAGGGGAAGTTCTCATTTGACAGGAAGGTGGAAGCGTCCCCTCATGGGGTGGCTGCAGTGGGAGCTCATCACTTCATTATCAGAGGGTCAAGCAGAAAATGGGCAAGGGAGGAAAGGGAGGGAGACTTTGCAAATGGCTTTGCGATGTGTTAATGTCAGTCAGGACATGCTTCTTTGTAGGAACCAGTGAGCGAAGCTCAATGTAAACCTCAAGCTGCCTTGACTCTGATCTGTGTAACACAAATCCCCAGCCACCACAAGCTGCTTGTGCAGCTCACACAATGCCTCCTGGTGCAGAAGTCTGTGTTTTCATTCACCCTCATTTAATTGATCCTCCTTTTGGGAAGTGCTCATTCACAGACCATCTCTTTTGAACAGGGTGTCAGTTGGAAGACCTTATAGCAGCCTTCTAGTACCTAAAGGGGCTGCAGAGAACCTGGAGAGGGGCTTGGGACAAGGGCCTGTAGGGCCAGGCCAAGGGAATGGCTTGAACCTGCCCAAAGAGGGGGAGCGTGAGCTGGGCTCTGAGGCAGAAGCTGTTCCCTGGGAGGGTGCTGAGGCGCTGGCACAGGGTGATGGCCCAGAGAAGCTGTGGCTGCCCCATCCCTGGCAGTGCTCAAGGCCAGGTTGGACACAGGGGCTTGGAGCAAGCTGCTCCAGTGGAAGGGGTCCCTGCTTGTGGGAGCAGGGGTTGGAGCTGGAGGAGCTTGAAGGTCCCTTCCAACCCAAACCAGGCTGGGATTCTATGGGCTCTGTCAAACAGGCGTTTTCAGCCTGTGCTGGGATCCTGCCAGCATCATCCCTCTGTTTTGCCATCAAATCAATCCTTATTCTTGTGAGCCTTTGCCTCACTCTCCACATTCCTTTCTCATTTACTGCTTGACTTTGTATTTGCTGTTAATTACAGTTCTCTTGGCTTTAAGAGGGTTAAATTTCTTATGCTGAAGTTTTGGTAGGGGCATTAGCAGGTGGCTTAGGAGAGTTACAGACACAGCAAAAGGCATACGTGCAAATACAACAGCAGCTCATTGTCCAGCCCAAATCTAAAATGTGGTGTTCATTGTTAAATATCAACCAATGGATACTTTATAGACTGTTCTGTAGGACCTGTGGCTACCGGATACCTGCTTGGATTGAGAAGGAGCCTGCCAGGATCCCACCTCACAAAAAAAAGCATCAAGATTATGTCCCAAATAAGATGATCAGAAAACACACAGCAAAGGTTCCTGAGCATGAGGCTTGATGACTGCTGAGCTCAGGAAGAGTCAAGCTGGGAGACCTTGGCTCCATAGAGCCCAACCTGCAGACCCAGCAACTCCTTTGGGCCAGAGCTCCAAGTCCAGGGAGGTGCTTAGGTGGAAAACCATCCATGTAGTGTGGGTTAAGCTGCCATGGAGCTTCCTCCTTTGTTACATGGATAGGTGTGAAGCAGATGCTTTGAGAACCTTCAGAGACAAAGCCTGTCAGTCTAAAGGTTTCTAAAGCTTCAATAGTGTGGGCTTCTTGATGCTTCAGAGCAGCAAAACAGGGATTGCTTTAAACTTGGAATAAGTTTTTCCCCCCCCCCCAACATCCATCTCAGTTGAGCAGGATCGCTCTGCCTGTGCTATGGGATGAGGTGTGGATGCCAAGATCAGCCCATCCGTGCATGCCTGGCTGAACCAGAGGTGTGCACTGTACACGCTGCAGGGGGTTATGGATGTGGCTTTCCAGCTTATTGCCCCCACGGAGCTTTGCCTCAGGCCTTTCCTTGCAGGGAGCTGACAGGGCTTTTTCGAAGTGCTTTGGTCCTCACATTCTCCCTCCGTCAGGATCTTTGTGTGGGTGAGAAAGGGAGGAACCGAAGCCAAAGCTTTTGATGAGGAGCGTTTGCAGCAGAACCGGTGGTTTTGCATGGGCGCGGATTTGAGCTGGAGACGGCAGCAGGAAGCTTTATCTGATTTTCCCGATGCCTGGACCGTGTTACTGTGCAAGGTGCCAGTTTCCAGTGTAACGAGATCCCATGTGGGTTAAACGGCTTTGGAGCCAGTTCTATTCCCATTCCTGGTGCAACAAGCGCTTGGCTCAGCAATGCCTGAAATCCACCCCTGCGAGAGGAGAACTGTGCTTCCTCTGGGAAATGAACCCAGGCGCTGCAAGCAGCTGCTTTCTTTTCTTGGTAAGCCATTTGCCCAGAGCAGCAGTCACTAAGATCATCAATTCCCTCCATTCCCAGCCTCCATGGATCCTCTGCCTTTTGGCAAGCCATGAACCAGAATTCCCAGGCTGATGAGCCGTTTTCCCTGCGGTGTCTCTCAGTGTTGTCTCTTTACATGAGCACAAATGGCTTCTCCAGCACGTGAGGCTGTCTGACCCTGCTGCTTTTATTCTGAGTCCAGCATCCAGAGAGGAAGCTCGCACCCATCCTCTGTACCAGCACAGCCTCCTGTTTGAGTTCTGACCCTGTGTGCTATTCCTGCTTCTCTGTGCTTTAACATCACCTATTGCTAGGAACAGTGACCTGTTCTCAGCCTTGAGGTCTTTGTTCACCTCATTTCTCCAGCCCTCACATTGATGCTTGGCTTTGACTCTATTGACAGCAACCAACCTGATGCAACCTTGAGGGTCCTGCCCAGCTGATGGAGGAGGAGAGAAGCCTTCTGCCTGTGCCGCTTCAGCTCTTCACTGCCTTTTGTGTGCAGCTCTGGACCCCAACCCTGCGGAGACGAGGATCACTCCTATGGCAGGATCCGCTCCCGTGGCCGTGCCTTTGGTGGGGAAGCACTTTAAAGCGTTAAACCACACTTGTGAAACCAGCCCAGGGCAGAAGTCACATGCACGGGGGAGACGTTGCAAGTTGGTGCTTGCAGCTCATAAGAGGCAGTGCGGAGGTGCAGGTTCCGTGCCTTGGCTGAGCCCTGCCTGGTTAGCCCATAGTGCCCAGGAGATGCAGAGAGGAGACTGACCCAGAGCACAGGCTGGGGCTGTGGGGTTGGAGACCTCGCATGGGGCAGAGGGGGATGGCAGCAGGTAAAGGACAGTGAGGAGGAGGGAGCTGAGCTGGCTCCCCGGCAGCAGGAGCTGAGCTGGATCAGGTAAGCCTCCACTGGTTGCTCTGCAAGTGGAGCAGGACTTGCTGAATGCTTCTCTCCTGTTTAGCTGGGGCTTGGAGGAATCCTATAAAGATCCAAGGCCTGAAGGAGGCAAAGTCACCAGAGATGTTGGCATTGCATAAAGGATAACAAGAGGTATAGAAACAGAGTGCAGGAGATGAGAGGATGCCCCTTGCGTTAGCACAGAGCAGGCTTTGGGGCAGACCCGTTTCCACACACGGGCGGTTGCTCTGCAGTAAAAAGCTGACCGAGGTTTGTGCTGCATGAAGAGGTGAAAGCAAAGCTGCTTTTCCTGATGAGCTTGTCCTGGCTGGGGAAGGCTGCTCCCCTCCTGTGGGCTGGGGAGGGCTGAGCCCTATCCCTGCTGCATCCTTCAGGCTGAGCCTTGGTCCTGCTCTTGCTTCCTGGGACTGTCTTCAGAGACTCAAAACTTCCAACTAAGCCAGAGCGCCTGGATTCATCCTGAAAGTAACCTGAGAGCAGCACGAGCTGGTAGGTTTAATTAGTTTCCCCTTTGTCTCCCTTGTTTTTTCACTCCCTGCTTTACTGGTTTGTGTGGGGGTTTCTGCCCTGTTCTGCATTTTCCCTTCCGACCCAATCCAACCTGAGGGCGATTGAAGGCAAAAAGGGGAAAGGAGTGGGAAAATTCACTGAATCCCCCTTTTGATGCTCTGTAATGTGGCTGCCCATGCTCTGCAAGGGCAATCTCACCTCTACAGTGAAGAGTGGGAGCTGTGCCCATCCCGTGTGCACACACTCACTCCGTGCACCCCTTGTGTGATTTGCACCATGGTTGATTCCTTTAAGTGTGTTTGCAGCCCTCTGCAGGGTTTTACTACAATCAGAGGGACCTTTTGTGTCTGCTTACGTATCCTGCTCTAGTGGAAGGTGTCCCTGCCCATGGCAAGGGCTTGGAACTGGATGAACTTTAAGGTCCCTTCCAACCTGAACCATTCCATGGTTCCCTAGCCTCAGTTTCCCTTCTGACGCTTCTTCAACAGTGCCTATCCTGATTTAAGCCAACCAAGACAGGCAGCAGCCAAACCCAAAGCAATCCTCTTTGGAAGGAGAGCAGATGAGCATTGCGAGGGGCCTTTGCACCAAGAGACAGCAACAGGCTCCTGGTGCTAAAGGAAGGGCGAGCGGAGCTTGGAAAGTAAATGCCAGTTTTAGAGAGCCATGGGAGTTGGGTAATTGAAGAATAAACCTCAGAGTTCTCCAAGCATTTGCCTTAATAACCACCCATGGGTGGCTGTTCAGGGAGGTTCGAGGCTGCGTCAGCAGTGTTTGCCTGGAAAGCCCATGGGCACCGTGCCTGCTGCATGTGGCCATCGGCTCCTGGCACTGCTCATGATGGAGAGGAGAGGGGGAAGGAAAGCAAAGACCTTCAAGGGCTTTGCTGCTGCTGGGTGGGGGCTCCTGCTTGCCTCTGCCTTCACTGGGTGTGTTTGTCTTCCTTGTGTGCACTGTGTCCTTTGTGTGGTGAGGAATCATCCACCGGTGTCGGTGCATGGGGCATTTACATTGGCTCTGCTTCTGAAAGTGCCTGCTGAAAGCAAGAGCAAAAGCCTCTTGGCTTCATCATTGTGCCCCATCGCTGGCAGTGCTCAAGGCCAGGTTGGACACAGGGGCTTGGAGCAAGCTGCTCCAGTGGAAGGGGTCCTTGCCCGTGGCAGGGGTTGGAGCTGGAGGAGCTTTAAGGTCCCTTCCAACCCAAACCAGGCTGGGATTCTGTGATTCACAAGGAGCAATTTTCCTATTCCTTGACTAACTGTTTACAAAATAGGAATATTTAAGGATGTTGGATAACTTCAGCCACATTTAAGGATAACTTTTCTACCCATTAACAAAGCATAAAGGTAATAGCAGCAAAAGGTGAGGCTGTGCATACTGCACTCATGGCTGGCCAACACCTGCCTGGTGATAACATCCAGTGGGAGCGGTGTCCAAAGAGCAGAGTACACCCAAGCAGTGTGTGCTGTTACCCTTTCCCTGCTGTCTCTGCGAGGTCTGGGATGTTCCTTTTCCCTTTTCCAGGGCTGGAAGATGCCTTCTTGCCCATGGAAAGCAGGATCTCAAGGAAGCCATCAGCGGGAGTGCGAATGAGGATTTCACAATCTGCTCCCCAACCAGGAGAGCAAGGCACCTGCCCTGGGGCTGACGCCGTGTTTCTTAGCTGTGGAAAATAAGGCAGACACACAAGGTGCTGGATTTGTGACGTTACAGCACAGTCCTCACAGGAGAGACACCTTCAGCATGGCCCACACAAGCCACACTGGTGGAACTGAGAGAAACGGGTCACTGCCCTCCATCCTCTACTGTAAGAGTGATCTAAAGGAAGGATCCCTGCAGTGGGTGAAAGGTAAGTGAGGAACTGGATATGTAGGAACGAATGGACATCCACCTACAGAAAACCAGGATCCTGGATGCCCTCTTCTCTAGAAACCTTTGGGAAACATCACTTGTGCTTTCCAAGTGACTCCTTTTGCCCATAGCAGTTTGCTCCTTCCCTGCAGCGGTGCTTCCAAAGGTGCCTGAGGTGCAGCGCAGAGGCAGGAGGCAGCGCTGTGAATGTTTGTTCTCACAGACACCTCCCTGCACCATTCAGGGCACCCTTGCTGCTTGCTGAGTGCGTGGCACCTCCTTAGTGCCCAGGTTGTGCAGGGGTGAAGCAGCTTTTGTCACCCCAAAGCGCTGAACCCCTCTTCAGAACCGGGGTATCTCAGTTTGGCACCCAACTTGCTAGACTTTGTGCTGAGCATCCTGACCAAAGGAGGACAGGACAGTTAAGCCCAAAGCTGAGGCCATTTGTTTTTATTCTTGCTTTACACTCACTGCCTCCAGTGCTCAGATGAAATAAAGCTCAGCAGACACAGAGGACCTTGTTACCCTGGAGATGTCAGATGCATCTGCCCTTCTCATCTTAGAATCATAGAATCATAGAACAGTTCGGGTTGGAAAGGACCTTAAGGTCATCCAGTTCCAACCCCTCTGCCATAAGCAAGGACACCTCACACTAAACCATGGCACCCAAGGCTTCATCCAACCTGGCCTTGAACCAGGGATGGGATGGAGCACTCACAACCTCCCTGGGCAACCCATTCCAGTGCCTCAGCACCCTCACAGCAAAGAATTTCTTCCTTAGATCCAATCTAAACCTCCCCTGTTTCAGTTTGAACCCGTTACCCCTTGTCCTGTCACTACAGTCCCTAATGAAGAGTCCCTCCCCAGCATCCCTATAGGCCCCCTTCAGATACTGGAAGGCTGCTATGAGGTCTCCACACAGCCTTCTCCAGGCTGAACAGCCCCAACTTTCTCAGCCTGTTGATGCAGTCACCCCCCTGTTGTAATGTAACTGCCTTGTTTCACCTGGCATCTGCTGTTCCTGAGCAGTGAAGAAAGGATGAGAATGAAGGACGTAAGTGGGAGAGAGGAAAGGTGAGCACACACTGAGTTTGAGCCAGCGCAGCATCAGGGAGAGCAGCAGGAGCAGCCCCAGGGGATACACTGGATCTGACCCCGGATCTGCAAAGGGGAAGTGAAGCTGGGTGAAACGTCAATGAAACAGGAGCTTCACTGAGCAAGCACTTCCTCAGCCCTCATCCCTTCCTCTTGGTGCAGCACCGCTCGTGTCAGCTCTGAGTGCCAGATGGGATGCCTGGAGATCACAGCTCTCCCATGCTGCTCCGAGGCGGCTCTGCCTCAGCTCCCAGCAACCTGCTCTTCAAATCTAGGATGGGTTCTCCTCATCTTCCCAGGCTCCTGACTGTACCCTGGGTCTCTAGAGCACATCCCTGATCCCAGCCCCAGCTGAGACCAGAGCTGAGAGCCTTGAGCAGAGCCAGGCTGCCCAGGAGCACTGCTGGGGCAGGAAGCTGGATGTTGGAGGAGCTCAGTGTGAGCCACATCCCTGCCAATGTGATGGTTGAGAGGCACTTTGGTTGCTCAGGCTTTGCTCAGGTTTGGGATGGATGGGGTGGGTGGGCAATGGGGGACCCTTCTAAGAGGCAGGGAGCTAAGAACACCCAGCAGCTTGTGTCCGTTGTGCTTTCAGTTAGGGAGCAGTGAGGCAAGGCCTTACCCCGCTGATGATCAGAGCGTTGTGTTATCTCCTCGCTCCTGGAATGCGTTTGAGGTGTCCCCCCTTTCTGTAGGTTGTTTCCTTACAGGGGACATGAGGCTGCTTCCAAAGCTCCTTGTGATGTCCTTAGAGATGTCCAAGGAGGATTCTGGATCAGGGTGGTCTGCATGCCTCAGCCTTCCCTTTGTCTTGTGCTGGGAACAAAACCCATGCCAGAGCTGTGCTCATGCCTCCTTTGGGCTCTTGCAGAACCCCTCAATGGGCAGGTGCTCATGGTGCTCAGCATGGACAACAACTGCTCAGCCACCTCCTTTGATATGGAGCTTTGTGCAGAGAAACTCCAGTCCCTTGGGGTTCAGGTAAGCTCCTCATGTGTTATCCCCCTGGGGACCCCATAAGAGTGAACACAAGTGGGATCAGCATCATTTGCATCTGCACCCACATCACAGACAGCTCTGCTTTAGTTCTTGTTCTGACAGTCACTTGTTTCAGTTCCACTTCAGTCTATTCCCCATGGGCTGCTAATCAGCTGTAATCTTGGCTTAAACTACCATGAAGAAACCCATTCAACACAGTGAGCTGCTTGAAAGTCACTCTGAGGGGTTGAAGCATCCCTGGGACAGTCTGTCCTTTGTCATGAAAAGCTGGTTTCTCTTGTGACCTTCCCTGCACTTCCAGGGATCCAGGGATGCTGCAGATGAAGCAAGAACACAAGGGTTTGGTTTTGGTATGGATGAGACTGGAGCTGTGCTCTGGGACACAGTTTGAGCTGCAGTGAAGCCTGGCCCATAATGACTGCCCAGGCTAGGATGTGATGGGATTTGGAGCCCAAAGCTATGGTGTGGGTCCAGTTTTCTGCTTGCTCCCTGAGCAGGTGGCAGCGGAGCAGTGGAGCAGGTTGATCCAGGATGCTGTCCTGAAGCCTGAAGTGAGGCGGTACATGTTCTACAACTCCAGGGCATTCCAGATAGCCATTGCTGTGGTAAGTACAATGGGGGGGGGGTAAGGGGGAGGTCTCCTTCTTGTGCCCAAGGAAGGAGAGAGGCTTAGGTGGAAAGGAGATGTTGGTTTTCATACATAGTAGAGGACTCCTTGGGAAACCTCGGTGCACAGATTTTCTGTGGATGGAGGTTAAGGCACCGTCTCCAGCCCCTTGCTTCCCACCGAAGCATGGCTGAATAACCAGCCTATACCAAGGTACTTGTACCTACAACAGGCTATTTTTAAACTTGATTTTAAACATCTGTAGAGATTCTGGTCCCGATGCTAATTCAGACCAAAGGACCAGTCAACCTTTTGAATACTGAGGTGTTTGTCTAGTCTTCTTCTCCTGGTGAGTAAAGCTCCTCCAGAGACCCCAACCATTAGCATCTACTGGAAGGCTGATACTTTCCAGCATGCTCATAAGGTGATAAAGTCTAACTCCTTTGTTTAGCTGCATCGACTTTTTGGGATAGCCATTATAAGTGTCTTCTCCTCCTTTCACTAATATTGCTCAGTGTTCTGATGGGTTTAGTACCCGTTTAGTGTAACTACATTACATTAGTGCAAGGTGATGCTGTAACAGGGTGATGCTGTGACATGCTGTGCTGTGTATGTCATATTTGCTTCTAGGCAATCTCCTGCCCAAATATACGTTATCTGAAGTAAAGGCCAAATGAATTCAATTCTGCCTGTCTTTGTGCAAAGGCCAGGCTTGTCAGTCCTTAACATAGTCCTTGACCCCCGTGTCAGCATCACCATTTACTGTGATTGAGTAGTGTCTGCACCTCCTAGAGTGTTTTGACACCGGAGCTTTCTAAATGAAGGGACTGTTAGAAGTATTATCAATATGCCTTGGTGAGTGCCTTTCTTATCTAAATGGAATAACTCAGTTGAAATCCTTCCTAGGTATGAATCATCCTTAACAATTCACTCTGTGATGACTGGTGATTCTTTATAATAAACTAGGGCTCAGAGTCCTTCTAGTCCTTTCTTTCCCTATTTTTTAATGGAAAAAAAACCCTTTTGTCCTTTTCACCCTCTGAAAATCTCATGTGACAATTTATGGCAATTTATTACTCAATGAGAAGGGACTGGTGGATTTTAATTCTTCCCATGGGGAGGGAAGAGAACCCTATAGGAGGCCATGGAGCTGCTGCGAGGGCTGGAGCAGCTCTGCTCTGGAGCCAGGCTGAGAGAGCTGGGCTGGGGCAGCCTGGGGGAGAGAAGGCTCCTGAAGGGGAGACCTGAGAGCAGCTCCAGGGCCTAAAGGGGCTGCAGGGAACCTGGAGAGAAAGGGGCTTGGGACAAGGGCCTGTAGGGCCAGGCCAAGGGCAATGGCTTGAACCTGCCCCAACAGGGGAGCCTGAGCTGAGTTCTGAGGCAGAAGCTGTTCCCTGTGAGGGTGCTGAGGCGCTGGCCCCTTCAGGGCTGTGCATGGCCGTGTGGCTGCCCCATCCCTGGCAGTGCTCAAGGCCAGGTTGGACACAGGGGCTTGGAGCAAGCTGCTCCAGTGGAAGGGGTCCCTGCCTGTGGAAAGGGGTTGGAGCTGGAGGAGCTTTAAGGTCCATTCCAACCCAAACCATTCCATGATCCTGTGACCTTCCTCACTTTCACGGTTCGTGTCTGTTTCTCTGGGTTCTCACAGGTTTTCTACATGTCTCTCTGGACAAACATTTACACCACAGTCCAGCTGTGCTCCTTTGGACGCTACTGGGAGGCCAGCCTGCTGGTGACCCTGGCTGCTGTAGCAGTCACCGTCATTGTGATACTGGTTATTAACCATCGCCAGAGGAAGGTGAGAGGATGCTGCTTGTGTGCAGGCACAGGGAACAGGGCTTCCTCCCACCACAATGCTGGGACACGGGTTGTCATCTAGATACGTACTAAGAACATAGTTACCTGGGGAAGGAAGGAATGACTTTACAGCAGACTTGGAGATCAGGTTGTGCAGCCACAATAGGTGTTGTAATACCTAAACGCAGGCGTGGGAGCTGGGCAGGGTGGCCTAAATCACTGCTTCTTGGAGATAAAGCAGCCCTTGTTTTATCTCCAAGAAGCCCATGGTTCATGCTCCCATGGCTGGTGGGAAGCCATGAGAGTTCGCCTTCAGATCTGGCTTCTGCCCTGCTTCTCGTGGTGGCTCTTGGCTTCCTGTTGCCATTAAGAGCTTCATTCATTTGTGCTGCTGGAGCCATGGGGTCATGGTCCAGGCCCCACTGCACCTGCCTTGCAGTGGGTCCAGAACAAAAAGGCAGCTCCTAACCCATAGGAGTTGCAATAAGGTCATTAACCCGAGGTAGAATGAGCAGCAGAAGGAAAAGAGGAGATGCTGTTAGCACAAGAGGCAACCAGCCTGCAGCATCTATTGCTTGGTCAGTGTCAACTTTTGTTCATAGGAATCACAGGGGTATGGGGATCTCTAAGGAGTGAGCTGAAGAATGATATTGGGAAAGGCTTGATCCAAAATCCAGAGGGGTCTCTGCACAGATCTGAATGGATTTTGGAGCAAGCCCCTAGTGACAGCTCTGCAATGATTCCTCTAAGGGGAAACCTGGCAAATGTGTGAGTGCACAGAGGTGCAGGACAGGAGTCTTGTTTGGACACTGCTGTGGGATGGAAGAGAGACCATGGTTCTGGAAGTCCAAACCACTGGCCCAACTTCTGCTGCAGAGCATGTTAATTTCTCTTGCATTCTTCAACAGATTAATATGAACACAGACGTGAGGCTGGCTGCTGTCAATGAAGTCTTTATCAAACACAGTTTAATTCTGGGCATTACAGATGTCCTGGATGGGCCACACAGCATCCTCCAAGTATCCTTTCTGTAGGGAATTGTTTGTGTCCCTGCTGGGGAGCTGATGATAGCGAGCTATTTGTTGACCTCACCTGGAGCACTGTGTGCAGTTCTGGTGTCCTCAACATCAAAAGGCCATGGAGCTGTTGGAACAAGTCCAGAGGAGGCCACGAGGATGAGCAGGGGCTGGAGCAGCTCCTGTATGGAGCCAGGCTGGGAAAGTTGGGGGTGTTCAGGCTGGGGAAGAGAAGGCTGCGTGGAGACCTCAGAGCAGCTTCCAGTATCTGAAGGGGGCCTATAGGGATGCTGGGGAGGGGCTCTTCATTAGGGACTGTAGTGACAGGACAAGGGGTAACGGGTTCGTACTGAAACAGGGGAGGTTTAGATTGGATCTAAGGAAGAAATTCTTTGCTGTGAGGGTGCTGAGGCACTGGAATGGGTTGGCCAGGGAGGTTGTGAGTGCTCCATCCCTGGCAGTGTTCAAAGCCAGGTTGGATGAAGCCTTGGGTGCCATGGTTTAGTGTGAGGTGTCCCTGCTTACGGCAGGGGAGTTGGAACTGGATGATCTTAGGGTCTTTTCCAACCCAAACTATTCTATGATATTATGACCTATGAGGATTTCCAGGGGGTGGGATGTTTAGGATTTGTTCTCCCATTGGATGACATGAGGGATTGGGGATTTTTGTTCTATAAATGGGGATTAAGCTATGCCCAGAGGTAATTGAAAATAATATGACCAAAACACTGCAGTGGGATTAGCTGTTTGGGCAAGACAATTATTCCTGAAGGTGTATTATACTCACATGACAGCGACGATTCTTAAGATGAGCAGAGTGACAGCAGTGTGTCTATGGCAAAAAGAAACCAAACAACAAGAAACCAGCACAGAGCAAACAGAAGTCTCCATCCCTGGGCTCATTTGGTGCCTTTCAGAGACACCTTTTCTTTACTAGGCAAAGATTCAGGGGAAAGAAGAGAGTTTCAAGACAGCATGGAAGTGTTAAAGGAAGGTGAGAGATGCTCTCCCAGGTTTGCTGGTGGACTTACCACCACCACATGTATACAGGGAGGCAGGAATGGAAGGGGGACCAAGGCTGAAACACAGGTTAGCAATGGGGACAGGGAATACTGCAGGAGGGCTGGTGGGAGTGAACTTGTGCAGAATGGGGAGGAAACACAAAACCAACCTGAATTTAATGATTTGTATAGACCACCATAGTTTTATGCTGCAATAAGTGAGGTCTAATCCATTGAACCTTCACCTACCAGTGCCAGAACTGCCTGAAAGCAGAAAACAACCCAAGGATTCAGTTGATTTTGGAAAAATATAGGTGGAATTAACCCCTAGAATAAAAGGAAAGGAATCAGGAAGGGGCTTAGGGAAGTTAAGTCAACATGACCCTATATTTAGATGTAAGGCTTCTGAGATGAGTGATGGGCAATGGTCTGGCTTATCCCAGTGCCAGCACCAGGCTGCAGAAGGTGTGTGAGGGCTGGCTGCCATGTGGGGCAATGTTCCCCCTTCTCTGACACCCCTCTGCCCTTGCCCTTTAACTTGGCTTAAAATTGGTCCAGGGATGTTATGTGGCTCCTGAGTGTATCCTGGGTATCCCTCCAGAACCAGCTGCCTCGGTTCTATCCATACCATGATCCGCAGGGCAGGCTGCAGAGGGGGAAGCGTGGAAAGACTCCTTCCTTAACCAACCCATCCCAGCTGTGGTTTGTGCACTTCAGCCCGGAGCGCTGCCTCCAGTCCTTATCAGCCCACATCATGGACCTGCAGAGGACCCAGGAGGTAAATGATGCTCGAGCTCTCATGGTGACCAGTGCAAGGCACTTTGATGCCCCAGCTTGGGTGGGATGGAGTTGGGCAAAGCGAGCCAAGTGTCTGAGTGTCCTTCTGGGCATCCCCTGCTGTGAACTGGGAGCTGGATCAGCTGCATCGGTTGGTGCTCAGTTCAGCAGGAATTTGTTTAGCTGCTGTGAGTCTGGGTAATGGCCTGTATTGGCTTTAATGAAGGAAAGGCATCGAGAATCAAGGGCAGATCTGGAAAGCAGATGTCACAGCTTGAAATAAGTAATGCCTTGAGCTGTCCTCCTGAAATGAATGCGATAGCCCGAGGAGTAAGCAAGCGCTGGGTTTACTGTATGAAAATGCTGTCCTCTTGGCCTTCAGGAAATGTTTCCTCTATTTGGTTGTATAAATACACAAACCCCGTGTTCTCCAGCACTGGAGGGTTGTGGGATGAGAGGTGAAGGGGGCACAACAGTCTGAGAATCTCAAGGCTGCTCATCCATCACCATGGATGGCTGCAGGTGCAGGTTGGGGGTGGACAGTCGCACACCATGTCACATATTGGCTGATATAACTCATCTAGCTTTTAAAGACTGTTTTAAAGACAAGCTTTCCCATGCCACGCTGTGACCGTTGTGCTGGGAGAAGTCACCGAAGAGGCAGCTGATGGCAGCAGGGATGTGAGATGAAGGCGCTCAGCTCCAAGCGCTGGCCATGGCTCTTGGCAGTGCTGTGTTTTACTCTTGGGGTAACTCCTAGGAGTTAAGAGCATGCAAGAGCAAATCAAGGCTGTCCTCAAGGCGCCGCTGCCTTCCTGGCTCTGGAGGCCTCCAGATGTGTTTCTGTTCCAGCCAGCCCTGCGGCACAGCCTGGATGAGTTCTGTGTCGTTATGGAAGCCGTGGTTTCCCCTGACCTGGGCATGGAGGAGGAGGCTTCGCGTGAGGAGTCCCCTCTGTTATCCAGTGGGGTGAACCTAAATAAGGAGCCTGTGACATGCAATGAGCTGCTCCACCTTGTTCCTGAGGGCCCACCAGAGGTAAGGAGAAGTAATAGCCCCCCCATATGAGCAAAGGTACCAGATGGCATCTCCAGACACCTTTGATTCCAAACCCCATCCCAGCAGCCCCCAGCCATGGGGAACACCTCCTTTATCACCAGTAGAAGCCCCTGGAATCTTGGAGGTCCACGCACCCTGCCTCCAGCCCTAACAGTGCTGAGTAATGAGTACTGAGGAGCTAGTGCTTAATCCTTAAGGAGTTAAAGGGTTGGGCTTTGCCTTGCTGGTGGCCAGGGGTCCCTGTTGGGAAGACAGGGGTCTGTGCAGAGACCCGGTGCCTCTGTCTGTGCTGGGGACAAGGCCTGGATGTGCCCGGCCTTTGTCTCCTCCATGAGTGTGCTTTCAAAGACTTGTGCCCTGCTGAGCAGCAAACGTGGCCTCATTCCTGCTCAGCAAGAAGCTTCAAATGAGATGATTTTGATTCATTTCACTGTTTTCCACTCACTAAGTGCATTTGGTGCAGGTGACATCCCTGCAGGTTGAAGCTCTAGAGGCAAAATAAGGCAATCGGAGGCAGGGACAGAGCAGGCAAGTCCCCAAGCAGCCTGGCCACCTACTGATGGGGTCATGTCACACCCCCATGGGGACGGTGTGCCAGCACTGCTGACCAGACGGGGATCTGGGACAGTTATATATGCCGTTGGCTTTGGTCCTGTTTCTTTCAGAGAAGGACGGTCCTTGAATGAGGGAGCAAATGGCATTCAGTGTGTCATTACTTGTCCTCTGACTCCTCCATTGCTTGTTCCAGGCGATGGCCCAGCAGCTCCTGGTGATCTTCAGTGGATGCTATGTGCGGCTCCTGGTGACCGGGCGGCTGCCCCGGGCCGTGGCAGGGGGGCACCTGGAGCAGAGCAGCGTGCCCTGTCTGTGCCAGTTCATCCAGAGCTCTGTGCTCAATGCCCATCGGAGCTGGTCCATGGCACGGTGACCGGAGCGGGCTGGGGTGTGCAGAAAGGCAAGTGTCCATACACAGCAGTGTGAAGATGTCATGGGGCGGAGAGAAGGGCTGCGATTGCCCATCCTGAACTCAGCTGGATGAACAAGTGGGAGTAGGACTCTAATAAACCACACAAGACACTCAGTGCCCGCTATGGTCCAGTAGAGCTCAAAGGGCTTCACTTTGGATCACTATTAACAGGGTCACAAGGTGATTGAGTTTAGTCATTAATCTCCATCCCGGCCACAACTTGAGTTAATAATTCCTAGAAATGTCTCAAACCCCAGCACCAATGGTACCGTTCCTGTTGGGTTATGAGCAAGAGGAGGCTGTCAGGGGATGACTGATTGTCCCAACTCTCTCTTTCCACCTTACTCAAGGACCAGGAGTCCTTGGTTTGGTCTGTTCCTCCTCCTTAGCCTCCTTAGTTCCTGGTATGGTCAGGGAGGCTTTCACCATCCAGCTCCTTACGCAGAGGCCAAAGCCTGACAGGAATTCCTGAGCTCGTGGAGCAGCCCAGAGGGTGAAGCAGGGGATGCACTACTCCAACATCCCTCCGTTGTGTGCATCCCGAGTATCTATCTCTTGTGATGTTGTACCACAAAGGTTTTTGGTACCAAAGGCCAAGCATCGCTCAAGGCAGCAGCAGGGGACCCAGGAGCCCCTCATACCAGTGCAGCCTCTGCATCTGACACAGCCCAGGGGCTGGTGTGCCCATCCTGCCTGCTGGTCAGAACCTCTGTTGGTGCCAATGGGGCAGCTCCCTTTAATGCAATGAAACACCCAGCACTTAACTGCAGAGAAAGAGCTCAATTGCTTTGTTCAATGGAGGAACTGATTCCTCTCCCTGATACAAACCGTGTGGGGCCTATGAAAGTCTGGTCTCCTGCTGCAGGCCAATGGCTGTGGTTCTGCTTTGCCTTCATAAGCACTTGACTAAGGCATTGGCAGAGGGAGACATCCATTTTTCCCTCACCACATCCCCCCATTAAGGAGCCAGATCCTGTTATTTTAGGGGAGAAGTGGTACTGCAGAGATTTTATAGGCCCCCCTATGCATGCAGTTCTGTTTCCTCCCCTTGCACACAGCACACGTGAGCCGAAGGGAATGGCTCAGCCCTACATCTGCCCTGTGGGTGCCCTGGCAGAGGTAGGAGACCACAGGGCATGACTTGAGCATCGTGCCAGGGTGCAGCTGTGGGCATGTTTGCACCAGAGCATCCAGGAGTGACTCAGCTGAGCCAGTCAAACGTATTGATGGGGCAGATCTGTCCTGAGCTGAGGTTTCTTTGTCTACTGTTCCAAGTGGTTCCATTTTGACAATTCTAACCCCTGAGCAGCATGGATGGGTGATGTGGGAGCAGCCTGATGCAGGGATGAGGAGCAGGAGGGTCTGGAGGAGCAGCAGCTCTTGGGGGTATCGCATGAGTGTTCTGCAAAGTCACAGTGATTTGTGTGTTTACAATGGGCCAGGAAAAGGCTGGGGAAGGTTGGCAGCAAGGAGAGCAATTCCTCATTGCCAGCTGGGTGCATGGTGATGAAGTTTGGTGTTTAGCAGGGGGCTGAAATAAAGAGGAGTGTCACAGTGAGGCACAGCTCAGGGGAAGCTGCATTCACCCATGCCTCTGACTGCCCCAGAGTCAGTCTGGCCTCCCTTCCAAAGGCTCATCCCCCCTTCCAGGGTCTGGGATGCAGCCACTTAAAGGCAAAACCCAGCAAGAGAAGGTAAAGCAGATTCTGCCTGTTACAGCCCTTCTGCAAGGAGCCTGGCTCTAAGGCAGACTGTGGGTGCTGCAGCACAGGCAGGGAGGGATGGGGACCAGCACATCTCCCCTGTAGGCAGGGAGATGCGATGTGATCCATGCGATCCCTCTCACAGAGGAGGAACAGCTGGGGGTTATGCTGGACCTAGGGCAGATTATGTCCACAACTAACAGAGGATTTAACAGGCTAAAAAGGAGCTAGTTACCGTGTCTGATGTCCTGGCTGTGTTTCAGGCTGCTTCATCACCAGCCTTTCCTCTCCTTCACACGCCAAGGCCACACAACAGGCTGAGTATTTACTGTGCAGAAATCCCCCCAAGACCTCTTGCCTCAAACAAGAGGTTTCCTTGCTGCTGGTAACCGCTCAAAGCATTTTCTGCCCAGCTCAGCAAACCCGTTCTCTCTGCTCAGCCCATCCTTCTCTCTTATATCTGCAGTGATTTTATGCCTTCACGGCCGGCTTCCTCTTTCTTTCCCTCCCATAGGCATGTTGCTCCAGCAGCACTTGGACACACATGGGGAAGCAGGAGGCCATTATATGACTTGGGCTTGGCTGGAGGAGCTGCTTTTGGTGCTTTGTGGCTGATGGAGAGCCTGGGTTTGAGGTGTCGGGGCTTAAACCTTGTGCTGTGATCTCTAAGCTGAGCTGGAGAAGGTCACTGCAGCATCAACTTTGTGTTGACATTGCCTCTCCTTTCCTGCCTCTGCCTGGGCTCTGCAGGGATGAGAACATCCTTCCCTACCCAGCCAGATCTTCAAACCTTCTTGTACCATGTCCCATCATACGCATGGTGACATCCTAGCAGATAGGGATAGAAGCATAGGCAGTAGCATTGGCCTTAGTTTCTCCAGGGTCCTTCTGCCATTCCAGCTCCAGAGCATGCCTTGCTTTTGTCCTCAGGGCCCCTGCAGCCATTTACTCACAAAATGCAGGGTTTTGTGCAAGACCTTGCTGTGGTTTATGCTTGCTGATTGCATGGATTTTGACTTCAGCTGGGTTCGGAAAGCTTCTGCTTTGAGAAGGCCAATGTGCTTCCTGTCTCCAAACCCAACACCATCTGATTCAGGCAAAGTGGACCTCGTGTTTGGTGGCCTTGTTATGGGGTTATAAAAGGGTGGTCAGCTGTGGTTGATGGAGGGCAGGGATCACATCTCCTGGCACTGAAAGGCAGCAGCCTGGGCCGCTGCAGAAGAAAGGGAAGGATCAGTGCATGATGCAGAGAAGAGCCCTTGGTGTCGTTCTGCTGTTCCATGTCCAGGGATGTGAGTGAGCTCTGATGCACTGGGCTGGAAACCGTAAAAGGCAGCATAGAAGCCTTTGGTTGTGCTGGTGCCCTGCAGTGCTGCCTGTGGTGGGAGTGAAAGGCAAGGTTCTGAATGGACATGGGGAATGATGTCTGCTCTAAAGCACACAGGACTCCCCATCACATCATCGTTTGTCCCTGGAGCCTGCAGGAGCGTGTGGCATGGGATGTGTGGGTGTTAAGAAAGAATTAAAGTCAAGAAAATAACCCCCAAACCCTGAGCATCCCCCTCGAGAACTCATCCCCAAATCCCTCCCAGCCCTCTCTGGAGGACCCCATCCTTCCATTTCACGCAAGAGCTCACCAGGACAAGAGCAATGATTCCACCACAGCCTTGTGCTTTAACAGAGAGTGAAGGCATCTGGAGGAGTGAGCTGCTCTTTGGAGGCGTTCCTTTCCGTTGTTTGGCTCCCCCCTACTCCAGAGCCGGTGTTGCAGATGGGTGCCACCCTTGCCAATGTAGAGCTGACTCCTTGGGTTTACAGATGGAACCCTCTAGATGGTGCTAAGCTAAAGAGAAAAGTCAGTGGCGAGAGGGAGAGGTTGTCCTGTGTCACTGCCTCTGCAGGTCTTGCACTGCCTGAGGTCTCCTGGGCTAGGAGAACATAGAATCATAGAACAGTTCGGGTTGGAAAGGACCTTAAGATCATCCAGTTCCAACTCCCCTGCCATAAGCAGGGACACCTCACACTAAACCATGGCACCCAAGGCTTCATCCAACCTGGCTTTGAACACTGCCAGGAATGGAGCACTCACAACTTCCCTGGGCAACCCATTCCAGTGCCTCAGCACCCTCACAGCAAAGAATTTCTTCCTTAGATCCAATTTAAACCTCCCCTGTTTAAGTTTGAACCCGTTACCCCTTGTCCTGTCACTACAGTCCCTAATGAAGAGTCCCTCCCCAACATCCCTATAGGCCCCCTTCAGATACTGGAAGCTGCTCTGAGGTCTCCATGCAGCCTTCTCTTCTCCAGGCTGAACAGCCCCAACTTTCTCAGCCTGTCTTCATACGGGAGATGCTCCAGCCCCTGCTCATCCTCGTGGCCTCCTCTGGACTTGTTCCCAGTGATGCACCCATGCAGTTCTACACTTGCTCTTCTATGGAGCTCACCGTGTCTATTTGCAGCAAATACTTCTCAGGCCCTTCTTCCACTTCATATCCCCAGTGCTGGAGTGTGAGATTCCACAACCACATCATGATTTTAACCCACGCACCTGCCACTATCCATGCACTACATCAGACAAGGTACGTTTTGATGGCAAAGTGTCTATCTTAACTATTCTTTCTGCTTCATCCAGTTTTACTGCGCAGAACAACTGCAGCTACGTCAGCTGAGCCCTCTCCTGTCTCATGAGTCATTATCCAGAATCTTTACCAAATTCAAGCACAAAGAATGTATGATTTGTTGATGTGATTTGTTGATGTGACCAACCCAGAGAGAGAATTCAGGCACAGAATGGCAGGAATCATTGCGGATTAGCTATGAAGGGGAAGTCTGCTACATCATCAGCTGAACAGACTTTACTTTGGAGTCATAGATGGGCAGTAAATAAACTACTGAAAGGGAACTATTGTTAGGAGAGCATTTTCAAGGAGAATAGCCACCTTCAGGTCTGTTTTTCTTTTGACTAAATATACATAGGGAGAGAACAGCTCTGTTCATCCCAGTAGCATGATACCGATACAATGCTACTGGGAGACAAGGAAGTTCCTCTCACTGTGCCTTATCTGCAGAGGGAAAAGATGCTCACAGCACTGATGGCATTAAGGCACAACCTGCTGCTCTACATAGGGCTGCAGGAGGCAGCTCTTTGGCACAAGCAGCCTTGATTCAACTGGAGCCAAGGAGTGTTCAGCTCCCATCCAGGTGCCTGACCTAGAGAGCAAGCTGACAAGTGGGTTTTGGTGTCTGTGCCATTCCTGCTGCCCTGATGCCACCCTTCCCTCAGTCTGGAGAGAGGCTGTTGCAGGTTTTAGTTACTCTCCAATCCAGGTTTGTTGGCCTGAGCTTTGAACTTGGTGTCTACTGATGGAGTGGTGAAAGGCTGCTTTTGTCAAGCTTTCCTTCCAAGAATGGCTCGGGTCTATTCATGAGGAGCCTATAAACTAGATTAAGAGCTCAGGGATAGCTTCTCTACTGTTTGAAACCCCAAATCTGGGCTGAGCAGACTGAACAGCTCAGTCCCCTTTTAAGCAGCACATTATGGTCCTATGTGCTCAGCACTTTGCAGTTTCTATGAGCCTGTTCAAGGACATGTGTTCTGCAAAGCACAGCACCAAGTGCTCAGGGCTATTGAGAAGATCAGGTCAGTGCTGATGCGAGACTTGAGCTTTTCTGACGATGAGACTCCTCAGGTTCCTCTCAAGAAGTGCAAACACCTCTTAAAAATGAGTTGTCAACCCATGGGCTGCAGGCAACTTATCCATTGAAACCTCTGATACAGCCCATAACCACACAACGTTGACTTGTGAAGTTCTTGAGGGACCTCATGTCATCAGAGACCTTTCCAGTGCCTCTCCACTGCAACCGCATCCATGACCTGTGTGTTCTGCAGGTAGACCTGAAGATACCTTTAGTGTGAATGAAAGTAGAGCTGTCACAAGGAGAACCTCATTGGTAAAAGGAGTAGTAAAGATGTAAGCAAAATGTGAGCAAGCCCAAAGATGGCTTTCCTTCAGAGGTCTGGGAGGCAGGGATGGAGGGGTCTTAGTGTGCTGAGTCTCTTGCAATGGCAATTACATTTGACTATAAATAACACAGGGAAAAGCTTTTTTTGGAGCCAAAGCTGTCATCATGTTTTCCGGAGGCTTTATTTTTGGCATCAATAGTGGGGAAATCCTGTGCAATCAAGCATTCCTGAGGTGGGAATGTTCTTCTCACATCCCTGACCTCTTTGCAGCGGTATGATGCTCTTTTTTTCCTTTGCTCTTCCTCTCTCATCCAGCCTGGGTGTAATCACTGTAAGAATCCTGTTTCTGAATAACCGCTTGTGGTATTTGCAAGTCTGAGGAGAGATGAAGGTGTCTGCAAGCATTCCATGGCAAACACACCCCCAAAGTGTTCCCCTGTGCCATTCCCAGCCCCTGGCAAGGTGATATCCTTGCTGAGAGGGAAGAGATGCATCTCATTCATCAACAGCCATGACATGGGAAGGGCCTCAGGAGGATGGGGAGCTTGTAAGAGCCCCAGGGAGAGAGCAGCGGTTGGTTTGTCCTAGGGCAGATGGATGCCAGCGGAGCCAGCCTGGCTTGGCTCATCCCCAGGTACTCCGAGCAAATACCAGCAGCAGAGCCAGCACAGGAGCTCCCTCGGGGTGTGATTCGACTCCTGTTGTTTGCTAATTACTAGCAAGGAAGTGTATTCTGAGGTGCTTTGCCCACAGGATCAAGATCACTGTCCCCAGCATCACCTCTGGGTATATCTGCTTCCTTCATACCCACACAGCCAGATGCCTGTTCTTAGGTGACCCAGTTTGCTCTTGGCAAACGCTGTCTGGCCGTCTCTTGCAACTGAGTTGTCATCACAGGGCTCATGTAGGGTTTAACATCACGTCCATGCTCCACTTTGCCTTCTGACCCCCAGATCATGGTCTCTTCAAGTTGATTTTGGGATGGCTGCTGGAACTCGAGTCTTTCACCCATTAGCTACCAGTGTTTCCAATACTACCAAGAACTTGATGCATTTTGCTTTAATGTATGCAGTCCCCATGCTTTGCTGTGTTCCTGCTGCTGTGCTGGTTCTTCTTAACAGTATCTATTCTTCCGCATGGGGAGGGTTTGTGTAGCGTGTCTTCTCTTGGCTGAGCTGCCCACTCTTCTGCTTCTCTTTGCTTGCTTTCTGGTTTCAGATTTTCAGCCCATTCACGTTATGAACTAAAACTGAAACTGCCCCTTCACATGGCCTGAAGCAATTTTAGAAGCAGACATTTGCCTGCTCTCTGGAAGCTGTGGTTTTGTTTTTCACTCGCTCTGGGCATCAGTGCAACCCCACCAGTACACACCAGTCCCTAGGGTGGATTTAGTGTTGGCAGTGGCTGCCTGGAGCATGCCACAGCAGAGCGCAATGCAGATGATCTTCCTTACGCATTCCAGCATCCAGGTTTGCCTGTCACCAAGAACTGGAGCTCCTGACTTCAAGAGAGAAACCGGTTTTGACAGAAACCAGCTTTGGTATGCTTTAATAGCCAAGCAGAAAGTATTGATCCACATTCCTTGCCTGTTACCACTATCGTTTGCAACCCATCTGATGTGGTGCCTTTCCATTAGGAAAGAAGCGCCGCTGTGATTCAATCATGTTATGGCGCTGTCGGGCAGCCAAATGAGCGTAGGATTTCTGGCTCAACACTGAGTATTCTGGGGGGTTTGTGATGGCAGATTCTTTTCCCATGATAAACTGTGGCTTCTAAAGCACAGCAGAGCTTCCACTAATGAGAGACTACAGTAGCAGGATGGGAAGGGAAGGGTCCCTTGTTATACTCCTCCACAAGTGGGTCATGGAGCTGTTGGAGTGAGGGCAGAGGAGGCCATGGAGCTGCTGCGAGGGCTGGAGCAGCTCTGCTCTGGAGCCAGGCTGAGAGAGCTGGGCTGGGGCAGAGCTGGGGGAGAGAAGGCTCCTGAAGGGGAGACCTGAGAGCAGCTCCAGGGCCTAAAGGGGCTGCAGGGAACCTGGAGAGAAAGGGGCTTGGGACAAGGGCCTGTAGGGCCAGGCCAAGGGCAATGGCTTGAACCTGCCCGAACAGGGGAGCCTGAGCTGAGCTCTGAGGCAGAAGCTGTTCCCTGGGAGGGTGCTGAGGTGCTGGCACAGGGTGATGGCCCAGAGAAGGTTTGGGATGTGTTTAGTAGGGAGCTGGAGAAAGTTTCATCCTTGCTGAGCTCTGCGTCACAAGGAGCTGTGGGAAATCGATGCCAAGGGTTTATTATGCGCAGGATGGGCCAGGGCTGTGCTTGGCGGTTGGCTCAGTTGTTGATTTTAGCTCAATCATAAGCCAACCATTCATTGGGTGAATGTTGTCCAGTATCTCTCATGTACTGGGTGTAATCCAAGGACTGATGCATCAGCTTCAGGGTGCGTTTTACTTGAAGGCTTTACTTAAGTGGCTCCCACCACTTGCTTGTGAGGGGAGAATGCCTAGAAACCTCAAGAGTAATTTCTTGCAGGAGGAAATAACCCATTGGAATTTGTACTCATGGGGGATTTTCTACTAAGTGAAGTTTTAGTGGGTGAAAAACCTTTGGTGGTTTCTGATCAGATTTTGTGCCACTGTTTGAAAGAAGATAAAACAAAAATGATCCTTGGCCAGGGTTCTATCTAGACCCCTTCTAGTTATGATTCTGTATTTGATTGACTTCAAGGGAACTGCATCCGCTTGCAAGCACTGACGGTGTGGTCTGTCAGCTTTGAGAGCAAATGAAGTAAGAATGATTGATACTGCCTTAAACGGGGGAGAGTTTTTTAGAGCAGGCCAGGGATGTGGTTGTTAATGGAATGTTAAGGGAAAACCATCCCAGGGCTGCTGTACAAACCCCAGGGTGGCTGTAGGCCAGGATCTTTACCGCATGGGCCTGATGTACCTTTTGCTCAGTCATTTTCAGTCTCCAGAGTCAGCTCCCTTGACCTTAACATGTTTAGCCTGGTTTTACAGCTTTGTAAGTGGGGCTAAAATCAAGTTTTCTTTTCCTATGACAGGGTGAAATTGGTGGCTTTGGGAAGAGCTCAGCCAGCCGAAGCTCCTGCGATGCTGCCATCCCAAAGCAGAGTGACAGTGGGGTTTTCAGAACCACCTAACAGACCTCCCCATATTGTGGGTTGTGAGCTTCTGACCACCCCAGCAAAGGCCTGACTAAGACAAGCTGCTTTCAAGTGACTCCCTTAGATGAGGATGTTAAGGTCATTCTCACACAAGCACATGGCAATAGGAAGCGGGTCTGTGGGTAGAGTGGTCCATGGAGCAGATGCTGCTCCCAATGGAGTGCCTGTTGCACCACAGAGAAATCTCAGTGCCGTTTCCCCATCAGCTGCTTCTCATCACATAATTCTATCCAACCACAATTGGGAAGTGCAGAAAATCTGTGAGAAACCCGGAGGCTTTGCAGATCTTTCAGGTAGACCCCAGATAAGCAGTGATGATGCTGAGCGTGACCATGGAGATGAGACCTGGTCACTTGTCTCTTGGTGGACGCTAGGAGTGCAGTGCTGTGCAATGCAGGTAATGATGGTGCTTGCAAAAAGGGGTGGTCAGAACCATAGAAGGACAGAACGGTTTGGGTTGTACAGGACTTTAAGATCATCGAGTTCCAACCCCCTGCCATGGGCAGGGAAAACAGCTTGTGATGCTTGACTCAGCTGAAGCTCTGTGGCGTGAGATGCCTGAGGAATCACACCCTTTCATTCATATGTGAGAAAAACTGGGAAAATCGGCAAATTTGGCAAGAAATGAGGATTAAGTGCACCACCAGGACCTGCACCGGGCATGCCTGCTGAAGAGTACAGGGAACACAGGGATGCTGTTCAAGATCACTGAGAAATAGATGCCAAGCCAAAGCCGCTGTTGCTGCGTGGGCCGGCTCGAGCTCTTGCTCATGCTCTTGCTCTGCCTTTGTTAAGTTCCTTTGCAGGCAGCAATATTTGATGATGCCTGTCCTACTTCTGCAGCAGTTTCTGGCAGGGTGACAGAGCCAGGATCAGCCTGATCCTGGAATGTATTCCCAGTGTTCCTGAGTCAAGTGCTCCTAGGAAAAATGGATTAATAGCTATTAATATTAATAGCTATTGATCAAGAAGAAATCAAGCAGATTCCCATGCTGCACAGCAGATGCTGTCTCCATAAGTGAGATCCAGCAAAGAGTCTCACCACTGGCGTTGACTGTGGCAAGATGAGTGAAAAGACTGAGATTTGTGTTGTGAGAGGTTTGCTGTTCAATTTGAGGTTGAGGTTGAGGTGCTGTTCAGTTTGAGGCTGGGCTGCACTTGTTCTGCCCCAAGTCTGTATTTTATCATCACTAGGTAACACTTCTTGCTGCCTACACATTTAGCTTCTCAACCAAGGTTTTACAGCCAGCCTCTGCTATCTGATTTCCACCTCATAGAATCATAGAATGATAGAACGGTTTGGAGCCTATTGAAAATACTTTAAAGCTCAACCAGTTCCAACTCCTTGCCATGGATAGGGCACCTTCCACTAGAGAAGGTTGCTCCAAGCCCCATCCAACCTGGCCTTATGTCAAAGATGATGTCTCTAGGACCAGCTTCCCCATCCAGGAGTGAGGGAACTCAGAGATAACACTGTTATCTTTAGGACATCTGCTATCCCGGAATTCAGGAAGATGTTCAGATCTTCCCTTAAAGGAACTGATGATATCTCCTGGGGTATAGAAATCCCCAAAGGCCTCTTATATTTGCCACACTCTAGTGATGCACAAGTCGGTGCAGGACTGATGATCTGCCGGTACCCTGAGGCCACCCATGCTCAGCATTATCCATGTGGATCCACACAGCGCCCTGCAGACACAGCCCCCCTTTCTAGTTCTTGCTCTTCTCCTTCCTCATGAGACAAACAGGGCCTGGAGGATGTGACAGATCATATGGAAGGTTTCCTAAACCGGCACAGCAGCTGGGTTCCCGGAGCAGGGCAAGAGACCCCAGCTCCTCTCCTGGCTCTGCTCTCACTGTGCTCTTACGCAAGCAGCTTCACTTCCCCATTTCCTCCACAGCTGAGATGTTTTTCTGGGCAGGAGCAGTGCTCTGTTTTGTTTGGGTGAAACATTGCCTGTGAGAGAAACTGATGGGGTAAAAATACCCACAGCATGCTGTGCAAGGAGCAGCTCGCTCCCAGGGCTCACACTGCCCTATGGCATAGACCCTGCTGCAGGTCTCCAACCTGACCCATGCAGGATCTCCAGCACCAGCAGCTCGAAGGCCCTAAAGTGCTGCTCCTGCAGCACCTTGCCTGGGTCCTGGATGTCAGCAGGACTTGGATGGGAGAGGGAAAAAGGGCACAGCTGGGAGTTAACTTGTGTTGGTAGAGATTTTGTCAACAAAGAGGTCTCAAAGGTTATGATTTTCATTCATGTTTTTAGCATACTAGCAGAGAAACATCAATTCCAGAGGATATTATTTCCTCCTTGGTATAAATCTTTATAAATAATTCCCTACAAGGGCAAATAATCATCTCCCAGTAGACTTTGGATTATTAAATCTATAGCAGTTAAGAACTGTGGTGTCATCTGCTTTCACTCAATGCTCGAGCCCATTACTATAGCTGTTCATAGAAATAACCCCAGCTACCTTTCATTTGTCCTTGGCCGCCTTATTATCATTCTTATTATGGAAGAACACCACAGCAAACAAACTGAGAAATGGGATAAAAGAAATGACAAAGTGCCAAGGAGATTAAATGTTATTCTGAAGATTCTTCCTGTACTGTTTTTTGCTGAAGGATACTTAGAATTCATTTCCTATGATAAGCTGCTGGATAGAGGGGGTTTATACATTTGCATCCTTCCATATGTCTGTGGTTAAAAACCTCTGTACCTAATCCATCCACCCCAGCAGCTCTGCTGTATCATGTCCACTGGCACTGGTGACAGGGTTGAATTAACTCCAAGATAGATTGAAAGCTGTATTACAAATTACTGAGGCAAGAAGCTACTGCACATGCTTGGAAGGCAAAAAGAACTCATCCATGTGGTTCCTCTGCAGATCTCAAGCTGCTGATGCCAGGGAGTGCAGAGTCTTGTGGCTTGTAGGGATTCTGTTGGGCAATCTGGACTCCATCCAGGCTTTCGCACTGTGTTTTGGGACTGTATGGGACCTGGGGGCTTGGGAACTCTGCCCGTGATGATTACAGGATCATGAGTACAACTGCTTGTTCTCCACTTACTGCCTCTGAATGGAAGCATGGCCTCTGCCTCCACCACTGTATCCCACCCATAAAGCATTTATGACAGTGACTAGGATGAGGTCACCTCTTTATAAGGAACAAATGTATTACCCACATCAAAGAGAGGATTGGAAACACTTCTCCACGTAGCTTGGCACTCTCTTTGGGTGCCAAGGCCTGTGCTTACAACAAAGTCTGCTCCATTTCTGCTGCAAACTTCTAGATGTGAGGAGGAAATCAATTTGCCCAGAGAAGCGGAGGATGCACCAGGGACATTGGGACACCAGGGACATTGAAGGCCAGGCTGGATGTAGTTCTGGGCAACCTGATCCAGTTGAAGATGTCCCTGCTCGTTGCAGGGGGTTGGACTGGAGGAGCTTTGAAGGTCCCTTCCAACCCAAACCATTTTATCATTCTATCTTTTTGCAATATCTCAATGGAAGGCACTGGGCACCTGTGGGTGTTAAAAGTCCCCCATGGATACACAGAGAAAAGTGTGGCAGGAAAAAATGAAAATCCAAACCCTAATGCCAAGCACAGGGGACTAAAATATTTTATCATTCTTAACTCCCTTTTAACTGCATCTTCTGAAACCCGAAGCAGCTTGAAGCAGAAATGGAGCAAACTCTGGGGTACACACATGGGCCTTTTCTCCCCAAAGAGGGTGCCGAACTATGTGCAGGATGAGTTTCCAATTCTCTTTCTGATCTGGGTAAAGCATTTTCCCCTTATAGACAGGTAACCATTGTAGTTGGCTTGCTTAGCAGTTGGTCACCTTAGCCATGGGTTCAGGCCCGTTCTCCTGGCTGGCTCCTTGTCCAGGTTCCAGTAGGTAACTGGAACCAGCATCTCAAACTGGTTTGTTTTTGCAGCAAGAGTGATTTCTATTTATGCCCCGGGCCTAGCACTGTGTTTCTGGGCTAACATGGAAATTCAGCTGCATTAATTAAAACAAAGACTCAAAAAGAACCCAGGCTACCGGATCTGACCTCACCACTCTTGGAATGGTTTATTCAAGTGTTTCATGTTATTCATGGTTTCAGATAATCATCGTACTGTTCAAAGAGCAGCTTCCACTTGGCAAATCAAAACAGCAGTCTTGGAAAAAGGGTTCATTTACTAAGCTGGAAAGCAAACAGTCTGGTTTTGTATAGCTCTGTGCTTTAGTGGAAGTCCCAAATTAACAACACAGCCAGGGCAGAGAGCTGAAGAAGGCAAACTGAGTGCTGCGGGAGCAGAGGTCTGCTCCTTTAAGCATGTCCTGCTTTAAGGACTACTTTAAGGCAGTGCTGATAAAGCTGAGGTTGGAGAATCACACAATCACAGCATGGCTAGGGTTGGAAGGGACCTTAAAGCTCACCCAGTTACAACCCCCTGCCACGGGCAGCAACACCTTCCAGTAGAGCAGGTTATTCCAGGGTGCTGTTGGTGCAGTGTGAGAATGGCATCAGCTCTGTGCAGATTTCATACAATCTGTCACCCATACAGGGTGTCAACGGATCCCATCAAGCCTTCAGAATGTTGTTGCAAAGCACTCCTAGGAAATAGGCCAGATGTGTACCTGGAAGGGTTAAGAGCAGAGACTTGCCTCCATCCCAGGGGTTACTTTTGAATCTCAGCACAGGGGCTGCCTGGTGATGCTGGTGATATTCACTTCATAACTGACCAGCACTTCCAAACAGCCATTTGACACCCTCTCTGTTAGGTATAGCTGCTGGGATGTAATATATGTTTGGATATAAAGAGGAAGTTCTTCACTGTTAGGGTGCTGAGGCACTGGAATGGGTTGCCCAGGGAAGTTGTGAGTGCTCCATTCCTGGCAGTGTTCAAGGCCAGGTTGGATGAAGCCTTGGGTGCCATGGTTTAGTGTGAGGTGTCCCTGCTTATGGCAGGGGGGTTGGAACTGGATGATCTTAGGGTCTTTTCCAACCCGAACTGTTCTATGATTCTATGTACTCCAGTTGCAGGAAGCTGCTTCTCTAAGAGGCACTTCTATGTTCTCCAGGTCTCTCCAAGGAGACCCAGTGCTCCTGACTGTTCCTGCTCTCTGGGCGATGCAGTTGCTGTCTCTCCCATGAGCTGTTTTGGTGATGCTGATTGAAGTTAGCACCACCAAACCAACCTCAACTCAGCCTGCTTTCTCCTCAAGTACTTTTTGCCTGTAAGTCAATCAGTCAGCTTCAATTATGCTACTAACAGGGCCTTTCCTTCATCTGGGCTGATCTTCCCATTTCTCTACAGTCCTAAACCTTGTGCTAACAGGGAGCTCAAAGGCAGGACCATATTCCTATTGGGGTTCAGGGCAGAGTGTGGAATGAGTTTGGTCCAATGCAACCTTGTTCCCCCACTGGAGGTAAAGAGAGTTCCTACGGGTTGGGAGGGCTCATGGGCAACCATGCTCCCCAACACAGGCATGGAGGTCCCAGGCTGGGTTGGATGAGTCTGCAGTGCTCTGTTAGCAAGCAGAAGTCCCTCTCAAAGAGAATTCATCTCATGTGAGTCACCAAGGTGAGAATATGTCACCTCCTTCTCGCAGCTGAGTGTAATGCAAAACATACCTAGAGTGAGCAGTGTATGCTCACGTTGGTGATGGGAACAATTCACTCCTGGTGCATCAAATGCAAAGAAAAGAAAGGCAAATAAATGAAAAACATTTGAGTGGAATTATTCATGTTTTATACCAGCTAAAAGGTCAAAGTCAGGTTTAATCACTCCACCTGAGTTCATACGAGATGAATGGTCTTGCACATCAGTGTGTTACACGAGGCACAGGAAAGATGCATGAGCATTGTTAACACAATTGATCTGCTGATGAATAGAATTGCTGGGCATTGATACATCCCATGTGTGATTTAACTCTTGAGATTAGTAATTGTTTGTGTATCCACCTTTCAGGTTCCACATGTGTAAACATTTAGCCACCTCTGCTTCATGTTAAAGCATTGGAACAACTGAGCCAGTGCTGAGAACCAAACCAAGAATCCATCAGCTTCCTTGGGGTGGTTCCAAACCTCAGGACAATTAGGAAAATCAGGCTGCCAAGCTTAACTGACTACATCACCTGAGAAGCCTTCTCTACTTCAAGACTGTGATACCTTAAAGAGGGAAGTGAGCACAAGCTTTCTGTGGCTGCTGCTGAGTGTGGATGGACAGATTTTATGCAGGTCCCTCCCTTCAACCTTGGTTGTGAGAGATACCGTCAAGTAATTCAAAGTTCAAGGGAGATTTAATGAGTTTGGTGCAAGCTATAGTTTTTTATGTGATATTAGTGCCAGCAAGGTGATAACAAGGTAGTCATGGCAGAGCAGTGATGGGAGGGAGCACAAGAACTCACAAAAAAGCTTCATCCCAGCTCTTTTTAAATGGATAAGAGTAATTTAGATCATTGGATGATCTTAAGGTCCTTTCTAACCCAAACTATTCTATGATTAATGAAGTTGGCTAATTGGTATCTATTGCTCCCCTTCCAGGAACGAAGATGCCTGCTGGAAACATTCCTGGGCCATGTGGACGACACGTGTCAGGAGAAGGGAAAGGTCTCTAGAGATAGGCCAACAGAGCACAGACTGTACCAGAGCAAGGCTCAGCACTGCAGTCTCCTATGGTGATGGAGCTTGGTGGCAGGAGGCTCCTTTGACCCTGTCAAGCTGGACATGTCCACGCACTGAAGCTCTGAGTTCCCAGTTGCATGAGAGCAGCATCTGTGTCAAAATCCAGTTATGCAAATGGTTGTGGGTCCACTTCAAACTGCAGTAGGAATGCTGCCTGCAGTGTCAGCGTGGGTCCCAGGTGAGAGCCATGAAATGCTTTTGCATGAATGCCACAGATGGGCTGGATGGCATATCCGGTAAAATGCTTATTCCTGCTCTTTGTGACCCTGCCACTTTACAGAGGCGTAGAAGAGGCAAATTTAGTAGCAGGAAAGGATGAATGGGTGCCAGTTGCTAAGGACAGCCAGAAAAACAAAGAATCATTAAAGAAAACCCCTGCATGAGCAAAAGCACTCTTGGTGTGCACAAATCTGTCCTGCAGAGTCTTGAGCTTAATCCTTCCTTTACCCAAGCGACTAACATGCCCTTTGAGCAGACAGCAACAGGATGGCATTGAAGATGGGCCTGACCCAGAGGTGTCTTCCGGTGCCATGTTGCAGAAGGACTGCAAAGGAACCAGGAGGAGTGACAAAGTGAGCGATGTGCCCAGGAGGCTGCTGCCTCAGTAAGCAGTCAGTCATTTCAGGATTCAGAGGGCTGAAAAGCCCTTTCTCATGTGGTTGTCTTGACGGTCACAATGCGGTGTGCTGGGAAGCGGTCCCAAGGCTGGGTGATGGACCTAACCTCAGAACAAACCCTGTTTGTTGCATCTCCCTTCTATCCAATCTGTGATGCCCTGATTAAGCTTTGACCCCTCTACCTGTTCTCTGGGAGCTTGCAACAGGAGACACGACAGGGGACTTTTGCCAGGAGTGCAAGGGTGCAAATGACGTTCAGTCCCCAAGATGTTTATCTGTGTTTACTTATGCATGTGGAATGCTTTTTGGTTGCTTAATATTTCCATGTGTTTCTGAAATGATTTAATAGGTGGCTGCTGAAGCCATTCGCAGTAAACAAGAAAGAGCCACCAGACTCAGAAATTATCCCTTTATGTCCCAAGGTCCTGACGCTAATGTTCGGGATGCACAAATGAAGTGTCCTGATGTCCTGCTGATGGAGTGTCCACTGATACCCGTGCTGCAATGCAGAAAGCATTGCCCAGTTGAAGTGCATGGGGCTGTCTGCTGGAAAGTGCACAAGGACAAGATCAAATCCAAGGATTTCTGCTTTTATTTTGGAACTTCTCCCAGCCATGGTTTGAAAGGATTGGGTTTTATTTATTATAATTTTTAGTTTTTATTTGTCCAGCTCTGAACTGTTCAGAAAAGTAGGTAAAATGTGCAGATATTTCAGCTCCTGCATGCATTCTAAAGTGGTATTTTCTCTTCCCGCTGATCTGCATGTCCTGTCCCAGGGGAATGCACAGGTCAATATTCACCCTGTCAGAGAAACTGGGAGATATTGCAGGATATTTTCTATTCATCCAAGGTGTGAAATGTAATTACTGCTGCTAGACACTGCCAGGGTTTGAAATCACCAATTCTCATGAAATCCCTGCACGAAGGAGCAGAGCCTTATCTCCTTCCAGTGTGCTGACAACACAGCCCATGTAGGCCTCTTCCCATTTATTTGTTAGGAATTTGCTTGCCATTTAATTGACTCAGTTCTTGCTCTGCTGTCAGAGTGCAGAGCAATAAACTCCTGGCAAAATGCTTATTAAAGAGTGAAAGGTCAATCCTGTTTCAGCACAGCTCTCTTGTTTGGCCTAAGCTTAGGGCAGAAAGTCCGTATTCGAAAGAGAAATTAGGGTATGTTGAGTCGTAGTCATAGCATGGTTTGTGTTGAAAGGGAACTTACAGCTCATCCTGCTCCAACAGGGACCCCTTCCACTGGAGCAGCTTGCTCCAAGCCCCTGTGTCCAACCTGGCCTTGAGCACTGCCAGGGATGGGGCAGCCACAGCTTCTCTGGGCACCCTGAACAGCTTCAAATATCTAATCTAAATCCACCTGGTCTGGTGGGGCTACTCTTATTTCTGAGCTTGACTGTGCCTTTTGGACCAGACAAACTGGTAAAGCCCTTGTCTGAAACTCTGAGCTCCAATACCAGGTATTGGTGATTTAACCTTATTTTAAAAGCAGAAGCAAAACAGTTGCCTCTACCAAGCTGAATAAGGTTTAGGAGGCAATTAAAGGTTTACAGCAACAGGTTCCACTAGGTCAGAAACTGTCAACTGCTGATTTCTTTGGCTTGACTAATTCACATTAGACTTTTGCCTTTGGCCACAGGGAAAAGCTCAGCATGCAGCTTTCCTGTGCAGGTCCATGCTGACATGGATAGCTGGGAAAGGAAGACCAAAACCACCTCCATTTGGCTGAAGCCATCCCTCACGTGGTGGAGGGTGGCAAGGACTGAGTTCAAAACAGGCTGGAGTGCTGTATATGCTGGTAGAGGTTTCACTTTTGCCATGTTCAAAGTTGTTTCTGTGAGCGGAGATGTGCTGCGGGTGTCAAAGGAGGCCGGAGTGGTGTGGCTTCTCCAGGGGAGCATCTTCTCCTGCACGCAAGAAGGCTCCAAAGGGTGTGTTTTGAGTATTCCTGTAAGGGTTTGTGTTTGAGCGTAGCTCTCTGACGTCCTTCAGATGTACAGGAAAATACCTGCGGGATGGGGAGGCAGTGTGGGGTTAGGAAGGAATTCACCAAATGCTCCAGGTGAAAAGTCATGTCCTGGATTATGGCCATACCAAAGCAGTTCAGCAAAGATACTTGACTCACCGGTTTCTTAAACACCCAAGCTGGAACCTGTTCCTTTCTCCTCTTCGATCAGTGATGCAGCAAGCTCTTAGCAAAAGAGAAACCTCTTTTAGGAGGTACTTAGGGCCTTTTGTGGCTTCTGTAACATACACAGCTCCCACACTGGAGAGCTAATTTTTCCCTATGCTGTTTGGGTTAGAAGGTAGAGTTGAAGGTCTCCTTCCTATCACTGTTTGCTGCAGCAAAACATCCCCATGCTGTGGGCTTTCCCCTGAGCTCTGCTGAGGGAGGCGACTGGGATGGGTAACAGATGTTAAAAATACCACTGTGGGGGAGCTCATTTTATTGGAATGGAGAAATACCTGGAAAAAGATCCTCCAGACAGAAGCCCTGCGGCACGTGCCCCGTTTCCAGGAGAAATGAATCATGTCCAGGCAAACCAAAGCAGAATACTATCCTGAGTTTGTAGAAGACAGGGAAGGACAGGACAGAGCCCTTCAAAACCAAGACAGCTTGAAACCTCCTTAAGCTGCATGCAGCCCCTGACTAAAGAGAAAGCTGGAACCTTTATAGGAATGGGGTTCAGCTGGGTCTTGCTGATAGATGCCTTGGAGATACCTTGGAATTGATGCTGAGACGGGGTGAGTTTTGGGGATGGGGGGACCTGGCAGTGAGGAGCATGATAGAGTGATGCTGGTTTCCATTTCCTTCCATTTCCTTCTTCTGATTGTGACTGGAAGTTATACTGCTGAAAACCAACATGGTAATGGCCCATCCTCAACCCCATTTAACTCTGATGAAACAAGCACACTTACAGCAGAAAGGAGCCTGTCACAAGGCTTTGTTTTTAGCCTGACTGGAAATAGAAAGCAAGAAGAAATGTTGTAATTGAGCAATTTCAGGGCTCAGATGCTCTAGAAGATTCTGCTGCTTGGGTAAGCATGCAACTGCCCCAAACTTAGCACCTCCTTATTATTTCCCATCACTTCTGCCTACCTTAAAATAGACTCAAAATAGACTCGAAAAGCTAAGGCTGTCATTTGGGATTTAGGTGGCTGGCATGAAATACCTAATTTACCATAGCTGGGACGAGGGCTTGATCGCCTTGTCCCTCCATCCCTGATGGAGGACGTAGGAGCAGGTACTCTGGGAGTGGTGCTGTGTGAATGTCAGCTAGAAATAGGTGTCAATGTTAGTGTGCAAAGACAAGTCTGAGCCTCTACAATGGATGTGCAGCTGCGGCTTGACAGTAAAGCTGACACATTGAGAAATACTTCTCCCAGTAACGTCAACGCCAGGAAACTCAATTAGAGCAGTACACTTTCCATTACAAGATGCATCCACTGTTCACTTGATTCATAACACTTTTAATGGCTGTGCCCCACTTTGCACTTCTACTGAGCTGTTTAACTTTGGAACTAAGATGCCCAGAGGCTGCAAGCAGTAAAATGTCAGTTCGGATGCTCTTTGCAGGTAAGCATCCCTACAAATGACTGCATCTTTAGCTCTGATGATCCAGGTGGTACCATGCAGCAGGATGAAAATTGAAAAACCCATCCTAATGAGTCTGATTTCTTTTACTTAAGCTTTTGTGTTATTTTTTCTTCATATATATTTTTATGATGTCCACCATGATTTAGAGCTTGTTCTTCTGCTGCTCTTGCACCATGAACATGTCCCTCGTTTAAACCAAAACCATCAGAAGCGACTCAAACCTGTTGTTCTCTTGGTTTCTTTCCTCTACCTGCACATCTCTGCAAGTTTAACAGCTTCTTCCATCTTCAGTGCTGACTGTCCTGTGGGCACTGTTCTCCACATGCTAGTGGAGCTTCCAGGGAGCAAGATGTTGCTCCTTTGCTCTATGGCCCCACAGTGACCAGTTATGCTCCTGCGTTACCTCCATCATGACCACCAGAAAGGGAAATGGGGTTGTGCTGGGATAAAGCTCTGAGACCAACGTTCAGCTTCTTTATGTTGAACTTTGGCTAACCTTTTTCAGAGTGCTCCCCTTCTGCCAACCTTTTCAGCTGTAAAGCCCAGTGGTGCTGCTGCCTTCAGCCAACCAACCCTACCTGTTTTCTTCCTGTGTTTAAACCATTTGCAAATGGAGTTTTCAGTGGAAGCAAAGTATAAAACTGCAAAACCTGAGGCTGCATTCATAGAATCATAGAGTGATTAGGATTGGAAGATATCTAATTCCAACCCCTGCTTTTGCAAGATTCCCTGTTCTTATTGTTTCAATTTCCTGGAATATGCCTATATATCGCCAAGAAAAGCTGTCTCTCTCTGTTTCTCCTCACTGGTTGTTCTTTCTCTCAAGGATATTTAGAAGTATATTCCAATTTTGTTCTGAAGGGAAGAAAACTCCTTCAAAGAGTTATAGGGAATAGCTCACACCTTGCTATGCCCAAGCTGCTGACCAGGAGGGTGGAGGCAAAGCTTGCAAATGCCTTTCCTTGAAATAGGATAGTGTAGATTCAAGAACAGTGATTTTTCTTGTCTCACACCTGTCTCCTTTCTATGATTAGAAGGAAAATGCAATATTCAAACTGCACAAAGTAAACCAACATTTTTCTGTGATAGGCAATATGTATTCCTGCAGCACAGTGATGTGCTCTTTGCAGATTGGAAATACTTTACAAATATTAGCATAAATTACCATTCTCTCATCTATTTCAGTGTAGCTTCCTTACATGGTTTCCATCACATATTCAGGTAGCAGAAACACTTATTCATACAATCATCCACACAACCCAAATGGTAGGTATCCGTTTGGAATAAGGTAGCTGAGATCTAGACAGATTTGGAGGTGAATTATTGATACCAAAGTGAAAATTAAGCCTGAATTAAGTTCCTGTCTGCTATGAATGGTACTGGCAGAAAGTGAATGTACTCCCACCAGTGGAAGCAGAAAGCTGTAATTTGGTATCAATTCACACTGGTTCTGCAAAGATGCATTTCTTCCAAAGGATATGCAGAGGTGCAAAACCAGCTCTTGAAAGTAAAATGTTCAGCCAGCCCTGCTTCCAGTATCTGAAGGGGGCTTATAGAGATGCTGGGGAGGGACTCTTCATTAGGGACTGTAGTGACAGGACAAGGGGTAACGGGTTCAAACTGAAACAGGGGAGGTTTAGATTGGGTCTAAGGAAGAAATTCTTTGCTGTGAGGGTGCTGAGGCACTGGAATGGGTTGGCCAACGAAGTTGTGAGTGCTCCATCCCTGGCAGTGTTCAAGGCCAGCTTGGACAGAGCCTTGGGTGCCATGGTTTAGTGTGGGGTGTCCCTGCTTATGGCAGGGGGTCTTGGAACTGGATGATCTTAAGGTCCTAACTGTTCTATGATTCTAAGGTGAGTTTGTGAGATGTGTCATGCTGGAAAACAAAAGCTAGTGCTACAACTGTCGAGATAGGAGAGATACCATTGCTGATAATAATATGGAAGTTTCGAATAAGAACACAGATTTACTCTCAAAGTAGACGGCAGGGTATTTGAGTCCTTTATGACATATGATGTATTTAATTTATATTATAAATAGATGTAAAATCCACAGCTAAGTTGGAAAAAAATCAGATTGAATGGCTTGTGAATGGTTGGCAAGGATCACTGGGGGTTTCTTCATGCAGCACACTGTCCTGCATAAAAGAGACCCGGCCAAACAGCTGCCCCTCGAGTGTTTGCAGAGAGTGAAACTGGTATAAATTCAGGCAGATTTCACCTGAACGCATTCCTTGTGTCTGCATGCATCCACCTTAGCAATGTGGATGGAATGTGTTCAGGCTATCCCCATCACTCTTCCCTGGAGAAAATCTGGCACTGGTTCGTTTCCTATCAGACATCCTGGTGATAAGGATCAGTCTTTCATCTAAAATCATGCTTTTAGCAGGAGGCTGAGCAGATGCAAGGCCTGGAGCACTCCTATTTCTGCCTTGTCTTGAGCAACTTCAGGAGAGCTTGGCAATGGCTTGGGAAAAAAAGAGGGATACTTGAACTGGAACAGGTCTGATCTAGCTAACTTCATCTCACAGTAGCCAGGAGCAAGCATCAGAAACACCATTGCAAATCATCATGGGAAGTAATAACCCCATGTAGCTGACATCGTGCATCTGTGCTCAGATTAATTTCTTTAAAGGTGGGAATGGAAACTAGACAGCATCACTTTGGTAAGGAACATTTACTCCTTTTCCCTTGTTTCCTGTACTTGTCCTGCACACCTAGGGTGGGATTTCACTCAGCAGTTGCTATTGCCTTCTCTTGAATCCCACTCAGCACCTCCCTGTGAACTGCTTCAGATGAACACTGTTAACCAGCCCCAAAGCCACCTTTATTGGTGCTCCAAAAGTTTCCAGACATCTGCAATTTCCAGCTGCTTCTCCAGAGACAGTTCCCACCTCCCATTTCAAACTGACTTAGAGCTTCCTTGGTTTTGATTAGTTTAACTGAAGTTCAATGAAATTCGCTTAAACTAAATCAAAAGAAGGGTGATGCAAGTCAAACGGGGATCATCCGCAGGTGTTTTGTGACTGTCTTTCAGCTGGTGACCAACCATGAAGTGAGAGAAGTGCAGCTCTTGGTACATCAGCAAGCCCAAGGGCTCTGTAGCAAGGAACTTGCTGCCTGTGCCTTGCACAGTTTGCCCAGGGGATTGGTAAATGTGCCATCCTTAGCAGTGTTCGAGTCCAGGCTGATCTGACCCTGACAGTGGGTTGGAATAGGATGATCTGAAGGTGCTTTCAAACCCTCAGGCTATGTTCTGTGTTCAGTTCTGGGCCCCTTACTACTGTGGGTGCTGGAGCGGGGCCAGAGAAGGGCACTGGAGCTGGTGCAGGGCCTGGAGCCCAAGTGTGATGGGAATGGCTG
>NDXB01010734.1:152082-172069 GCA_002631895.1 Agapornis roseicollis | reverse complement strand
GCTTGGAGCATGCAGGGACCAACACAGAAACAGTCTGAAGGGACTGATCCGATAACATCATCTGTCTTTGCAGTGTTCATGTGAGACAAGCAACAAAAATAAAGGCTGTGTGGGCTCCCACACCCACCAGCAAGCTGCTGGCCCTGCATGCTAACAGCCTCCTTTGCTCTGGTAACACCATGAGGAAAGGGAGTCTCGTGTGCTGGGCTTCATGGTTGGATAGGATCCAGCCCCCCCAGCCATGCTGGTGTGATCAAGTGCCTGCCACTTGCCTGAGGGAGCTGTTCTGGGCATGTCTGTAATGCTGTGGAGTAAGGAAGAGCCTGAAGACAGAAGCGAACCAAGGTAGGGATTGGTGCACAACCGGAGCAAGCAATAAGCTTACCCTTCTCCAGACACAGACCCAAGGCAAATGCAGCCTCTGAAGCATGGCTGAGGGCAGCAGAATGGTGGATCAATTTGGGCATCTTATCCTAAATCCCTTCAGAAAAAAGCACCCACACTTTAAAGCCCACAAAACCTACCCTGCAGGATGTCTCACCTCAAGACTCAAGCCTTACCTGATACCTTAATTATAGAGTAATTCAAGGCACTAGCACCATCTCATACATAAGGGCTGCCCTGCACCAGGCACTGCACAGATCCCTATCCCGCACTGCTGCAGTCAGGCAGACACAAAGAGCAGGGTAGGAGGGAGCAAAGGCAGGTAAACAGGCAGAGTGGCTCCAAACAGACCTTCTTTAGGGGTGACAGACTCTGCAGACACCAGTCCCTCGAGAAGACAAGCCCTTCATGCATCACCCTCAACACCCTGCACTGCTTTCTCCATTTCCCTCTGCTCATGAGGGCAGAGAGAGTGCAGAGCTCTCCTGCCTTGTCACAAGATAAACCACAGTCAAAACTACAGCAGCCCGCAGTGTCTTGTCTACCCTGCACAGTAGCCTACCCTGCCTCCTACGGACTGTGCTCCAGAGAGGCTTCCCTGCTTTCTCCAGCTTTTGCTGTTCCCTAAGTCAGAGGTATGCTGAAGGAGCACACAAGTGCACTGGATAACAAAACCACAGGCTCTCATGCATGGCACGAGCACTCTGAAGCAGCACACAAGACCTACAAGGGAGATTTCTGCTTCCTCCTTCACAACTGCTGAAGCTCCCCTGGGTATCTCACAGGAGCAGTTCTGGCAGCACCTCTGAAATCTGTTATCCTTCCTGAAATGATTGGATTTTCTTCCAAATGGACAGAAATCACTGTCCCACGTCATCCCCAGAGTATGGTGCCAATGAGGAGCTGCTACCATCCAAAATGCTCTTAGAAAGTTTGTATGGGAAGGGACACTCAAGGAGGAAGTTCTGGGTGCTATCTCTCCTTCAGCAGTCTAAGATACAAATGGAGTATGTGCCTGCTGATCAGGCTTTTCAAAGTGGAATAGCTAACCAAAGGACACTAGATAGTTTAGGAAAGACCCCCAAGGTTATGAGTCCCAAGTCAGGCCCAACTTACAGGCACAGGGCACATAGAGCAAACATCAGGCAGAGGTATGAGCTGAAGGTGTCAGTTTATTTCTCACTGTTCACAGCTTTGCACTGATCCCTCACTACCATGCAGCTGTTAGCAATGCCAGGGGACCCTCCAGCTCCGTGTGCCCCCACAAACTGGCTCCTGCCCATCCTGCAAACACCCATGTGGTGTGGCTGCCCCAAGCCACTGTTTTGCTTGGCTGATACGCGGAAACAAATCCCAAACAACCAAGCAATGGCAGCAAACCCCTACTCAAGCTGTGACTTTACAATGTCCCCCTCCAGAGAGTGAACCACCACACAACTGGAAGAACATCATGCATTCTGTCTTTACAACAGAGAAATTCGCACCGTAGAAACCTGGGACCAGACCAAAAGCAAACAGAGAACTGGTCTTTGTGTGACCCACTGCCCCCAGGGACCAGCTGTCACCCAGCCCAGGGCTGCTGCAGAGCCAGCCACATGATGGTGGTTAGCTGATTACTGTTTAACCCACAGCATGAGGGATTACACAGCCTGGAGAATTCCTGCATGGAAACATGAGCAGCCCCACCCCACCACCTTGCCAACAGGGTGACCTCTAAGGAGCAGAGAGGTTTGACAATCATTTTTCTTTCCTAAACTTCTCATCAGGAAGGAGTATCACAAGCACTCACAGCTCCTCCTCAAGGTGCCCTGCACCAACAGTCACCTCTGAGCAGCATTTGCTTTAAGGGNGAGGTTTGACAATCATTTTTCTTTCCTAAACTTCTCATCAGGAAGGAGTATCACAAGCACTCACAGCTCCTCCTCAAGGTGCCCTGCACCAACAGTCACCTCTGAGCAGCATTTGCTTTAAGGGACCTTAAAGCTCATCCAGTTCCAACCCCCTGTCACAGGCAGGGACACCTTCCACTAGAGCAGGATGCTCCAAGCCCCTGTGTCTAACCTGGCCTTGAGCACTGCTAGGGATGGGGCAGCCACAGCTTCTCTGGGCACCCTGGGCCAGTGCCTCAGCACCCAAAACACTGTGCTCTGCATCCAGCAAAGCAAATAAACCACGGTCTCATCATAAGGCTTTTAAAAAGGAAGGAGCAACTCCCAGGCCACCGGCAAAGGGACATGAAACAGGGACAAAACTCAAACCTCACAGTAACAACCATCCCATGGAGCATACAAGTATTTCTTTGTATTTGGCTAAGTCAGCTCCTGGAAAGGAGTGCAACAAAAAGGAAGGATGCTAGAATGCTAGAATGATTTAAATAAACTGGTTCTTGCCCTGCTTTGGGACTAGCATGGCTTTTCTCAGGGTCTCATCTGGGCACTGCCTCCAAAGTAACCTGCTATAGGGATCAGGTAATCAGAGCAAGAATTTTGTCCTCTTCTTCCCTACACACTGAAGTTGTGCTACCAAAACGTATCAGGCTGCCAAAACACACTGGGATCCAGAGAACAACGGTGTTATTTCAGGCAACAGCAAACAGTGCCATGGGAGATTAAACATCTGTGACTGCAAATCAGCATCAGCAGGGCTGAGCCTTCAAACTACAACTCCTGTGCCAGCTACTCCCTTTGATGTGCACCATGAGCATTTAGGGCACTGCACACGTGCTTGATGTTAATGATGTGTTTTCATGACCCAAGGTCTTGTTAAGGAGGGAAAAACCAACCCAAAAAACAGTGGGCCAAACCTCATAGTAACCTTCCTGTGACTCACATGCTAGTTACTCACCCCACACCCATACACCATGCCTCAAGGAGTTAGTCAAGGATGACCAGCATCACCCAGCGAGTGCAGCAAGCTGCAGACCTAACCATATACTACTTCTTCCTTAAGGAAACCCTTTCCCTGCAGCCCATGCCTACCACCTGTGCTCAGCTCCTGTCAGAGACACAGCCAGAAGCCTCTGGGTTTGCAATGGCCCATTAAACCTGATCAGTGTGTGGTGTCGAGTACCTGTAAACATGGCACAGAAGTAAGGGCTGCAGGCCGCAAGCACCACACGGTGCGCTTCCATCTCCACGGTTTCAGCCACAATCACCACGTCACACAGGAGCCGTTTGCTGGAAGAACACCAGGAAAGACAAAGGTCATTTCAGAACTGCTGGTCAGGCAGAAAGCTACATCAGTGCAGCCTGAAAAAGCAAGCAGAAGACCTGCTGTTACAGACAAGGCACCTGAGCTTCTGCCAAATCCCAGTAGAAGGTCCTCTAATCCTTCAGCTACCAGCTCTTATCAGTGTTTGCACACAAAGCAAAGTCTGAATCCTTCAGTGCTGCAGCCCTGCCTGTGGCTCTGCTTTTCCCAGAACAAAATAAATCGATCTAGAAGCCAAACTATATATGCTGCCCAAAGAATGGATGGAGAAGGGGCTCCTTCCACCTCTCAAACAAGTAGGGTTTGGAGAAGACACAGAAAAGCTTAAGAGTTTGGGTATTACCTGAAGCCAAGCTCTACTAGATCTATAAGACAAGAAACAGCCATGCAAGTGCTTTCATCTTTCCTTAGGGGAAAGATAGAGTGGGAAAAATGAGTTATTTCTGTACTTCCTTACATGGTTGTCCCTGAAGAACACAGCCACCAAAACATCTCCTGGCACGGAACAGCGCAGAGGCTGCCTCAGCGAGGAGATGTCAATCACTGGTGTTTATCCATGGGCTTGAGGACTTGGTTTACCACATGAATTAGTCTGGAATTAAAGAGTCACTGGGATAAAGAACTGGTTTCCAAACAGAAACCAAAAAAGTTCTGAGCTCCCCCAGTGACTCCTTGTGCAGCTTTGGAAAAGGCACTTCATTAACTACTGACCTTTTCCACTACCCCACATATGTCCTTTGAGGATTCTTAGTTAATGTTTGCACAGGGCTCTGGAGATGCTGACAGCTCCAAGTGCTCAGCCTCCCAATAAGTTGGTTTAAGATGTGAGAGCATACAAATGCAAAATGAGGCTGTTCTTTTCAAATGTCAAGCCTGAAAAAGGAGCAGGGTCTGTGAAGCTAGATGTTGCCTTCTCTTCAGAAATGCTTATCCCCATGCTGCATTTTGTCTTTAGGAAACTGCATATCAAATAAACACAGAGCTTCTAATGGACTTGGTATGTTTCCTCTTCTCCATATACTGGAATACATGAATAAAACATTTGTGAAATGGAGGGTTATAGTTGAAAAAGAGGAAGAAAGTAGGAACTGGCAGTCTGTGCTCTACATTCACCCCAGTATGGAAAGGGCCATGACAATGAGGGGAGCCCTTTAACAACCTTTTAATGGAGGCTTCCTCATTTCCTTCAGCTTCTGCAAACAGTGCTCTGCCCAACTCCTCTTTGGACTACAGTTATCTAAAGCACCACTCATGAAATTGATTTCATTTACATTTGAAAGCTAAAAATTTCAAGTGAGCAACATAAACAGCACATGGGGACATGGTTTAAGTGGTGGATTTGGCAGTGCTGGGTTAACGATTGGACTCAACCATCCTAAAGGTCTTTTCCAACCTAAGAAGTTCTATGACACTATATAGCAAAGAGATTAAAGGCTTAGCAAGGTTTTCCTAGACCCTCTGTATGAGATTTCTGCATGCACATGAATGGAGGCACTATTATTCAAGGTTAACACTGTTGGCAGCTTAATGGATCACAACCTAAACACACACACAATAGACATGTTTTACCACTGCTGTATTGCACAAGATCTAGTTAACTACAGGCACTAGGAAATACTGTCCATCTCCAGCTATTCCCACTACACTTCCATTAACAAAGGAATAAGAGCAGCACAATAGATTCTTGAATATAGCTGCAAAACCTCTATTTCAGATCCTTTGCTTTCAGGACAAAGAAAGGACTAAAAGGATGCTAATTTAACAAGAAATGCCACACTCCATTCCATGTAATTGCTATCAGGGAAGGATATTTCCATTTTCTGTTCCTATGCAACTAAGAATCACTGTCAGCCATCTGTGGAAGGAGACATTCCTAGGCCTTCTCCACACCAGAGAGCATATATATGGGGAAACTACTTAATCCACAGAAGAGAGGTGGTTCTTACAGCTTGAATACTTTGAGTGTGCAGGAAGAGTAAAGGGTGTTACCTGCTTTCATCATACCACCTGGATCGTGAGGGAGCACATACATCCATGTGTATGACACGTACTTCCGACAGGAATTCTTTAAAACTTGTGTTTCTAAGTCACTATTTGAATGGTAAAGGATTCAAATGAACTAGTCTGAGAAACACTCACTGAACTTTTAGGTGGTGCATGGGACCACCTAACTACCAAGACACAGCTCACAACCACACTGCTGATGTGGTAACAGTGGATCTTGAAGACTGCTTGCTGGTGCTCTTCAGCTCTATCACCCTGTGCCCATGTAGCTGTGCAGAGACCAAAGGTGCTCTCTTTTAATGAGTATCGGGGGTTTTCAATCTGCAGGTGAGAGCTGACATTCCTCCTGGGTTGTTGCCTTTTTCACACCCCCTCTTTTTTAGTGCTAAGCCCAGACTGAGCAACGCTGCCAGTTAAAGAGAGTAAGAACATTCATAATCTTTGGTCTGTAATTACACAGAGGTGTCTTAATGTTTGTAATGTTCTATTATTGGTTTTCAGACCATTAGCTAAGAACATCCTTTACGGCTGATTTTGCTGTAAGTAATGGAAAAGACTAAATGAATTGTCATCTGCAAATGAAAGCTATTGCTCAGCTAATGTTTTTGAGCCATAGCTGGCTTCCTTCTGCTGATAGAGAGGTCTGAGATTGGGAAGAACAGCCCACCACTATATTTTAGCTGTCTCTTTCTACTTCTTGATTAATTTCCTACATACAACCATCAGTGACAAAGATGGCACAGAACATTTGCTTTTAAGTCTCCCAGGAGCCTTTCTGTCCCAATCAATACGTTTCTGCTAATCCAAAGAGGGTGTCCATCAAGTCAAAAGTGTACCTCCGCAATTCATTCATGACCTTGAATGCTTTTCTCATGTGAGAGGGGTTGACTGTCACTGTGCACTGGTCCTTTTCGTCTTCAGCTGTCTCGGAGGATCGGGAACTCTGCTTAATGCTGAGAACACGGACAAAAAAAAGGAGCAGAAAGTTTGATTCAGTGACACTTAAAAAAAAGAAGTACCATAAAACTGCAGCACAGGGTATTATACACGGAGTTCCTCAGATGTTTGTTAGTCAGCTCAGGTTCACCATATGAAGAGCATCACAAAACACAGCTACTTCTGTTTGGATGTCAAAAGCCAACCCAGCCCACATTTCGGTCAGCAGGGAAGAAAAGGAGAAAGTGCCAAACACTTGAGGACAAAGCCCAGCCTCACAGGCTTCAGGCCAGGAAAGCAGTATAAGTTGAAATTCAAGCCAGGACATAATTGCCTCACTGAATAGAAAGAGACTTCAGCACTGGGAACTACCAGGGTACCACGGATACTTTAACATTCATACAGAGAAAGAGAAGTTTAGTCTTTAAAGTCCCATATGAAAACTACCAGCACACAATACATGATTTGTATCATCTTCTACAAGGCAAGTAGAAAAGGACCATTAAAACTCCCTGCACAGTTTCACAAGTATTACAGAGCCACATCCCATTTCCATTTTAGAAATAGGTCTGTTTAGTGCCACTAAAATGTATAGAAGGAATCATTAAACCAGACCTGCCTACCAGAACCACCAGTTATATAGGTAATGTCAAACCAGAGGCACACAGTTATGCACTGTGCTTAACCAGGCCAAGAGGTGCCTAAGGCACATATGTGTCCTCATTGCTTTGTTGGGAGCACTGGCTCTTCATATGGAATTGACATCAGGTCAATACCTCTACCTCCCTCATCTAAGTGTGAGAAATCACTCAGAGCTAAAGGTCTTTGCCTATGAAAACAGCAGCATTTAGAGCCAGGTCCCTGGCTCTGCCTGCACCCACAGCTCACCCCTCCAACCTGCCAGCAGGCAAACGCAAACAAGGCAAGCCAAGCAAGGCTGTCCACCTCAAAAGCAGACCCCAGGCAAAGGCACACCTCAGGAGGTAACCCCATCACCACCATGCACCTGACTAGAGACCTTAATGGGAGTTTTCATTGCAATACAGTCTCCCCTCAGCTTCATATCTGTCCCCTGCTCCCTTCCACCTTTTTGGTTGGGCTTGTATCACAATAAAAAAAAAGCTGAATCAGGTTAAACCAACAGCCTGAGCAGCCCAGCATCGTGGTTCTACCAGTGACAGGAAGATGATGTCTGAAGAAGGGCTCAAAGCCAGAGAGGTATGGAAGAATCTTCCTCCAGAACAGCCTTCCAGCCTCTATGCATGCACATGCATATCTATGCATTTTTCCTTTGAAAAACACACAATTATTCACAATTTACACCTTAACAGGGTGTGAAGCCCTTGCTGAACCCTAGACCCCATTACCAGCACCGTGTCCTTGAGACCACACAAAGCTCTTTGCCCCCAGCTGTCCTCAATGGGTTGCACTGTCCTCCTCCTTAGAAGCAAGCCACTGAATAGCAGCAAAGCTGCATGCAGCTTGAATACACGCCTGCAGACTGAGCGGCCTCCAGCTTTGTGCCCGACACAAAGGTTAATGCCAACCACCAGCCAAGTCCAATTCTTTCACTTTGCTGAGCAAGTGAAGTATTTTCAGTGGTAAGTGAAGCCGCAAGGCTGAGCACAGCATCACTCAGCACATGTCCCAGTGCGGGAGACAACTTTGCAGGTTCTGTTATAATGGTCATCCAATTAGTGTAGCATGGCTGGAATGAAAGGGAAAAAACCTCAGGAAAAAGAGTACCTCGTGTTAAATGTGCAGTATTCAAGGGACTGCACCAGGCAATGACAAAACCGGCTCTTCTATCACTGAGGAAAGCCGAACTCATTCTGTGCCACATGTATGGCCAGCAGCATTCAGAAGCACAGCAGCAGCACTCAGGTCTGCACACCCCAGCAAGAGAGTTTCCTTGCTCCAGGGACACCCCAAACTCAGGTACACCTCAGTGTTATATCTATCAAAAGCCCTGGTTGAAATCTCAGATCCAGTGAAGTTTGACCACAGCTTTAAACACCCCCGGGTATATCCTTACGGCATACCGGAGCCAAGGAGTGAAAGATGAAACTGTGGAAGCACAAGTGACTTCATTGAGCTTTCAGTCTCCAAAGCCAAAGCACTCATAGGAAGCAAACAAAACAACCAAAACAGAAAGACAACACAAAATAGGAAAGTGAAAGTGAAAGGCAGCAGCAGCGACAGCTCTACCCATCACTGCAGGCAGGACAGCCCCTCCGCCACCAAACACTGCTGCCATGATGGTCAAAGATCCATTATCAAATGATGCACACAAAAAATCACAGAGATTCCTTAATAGGGAAAAGCACACCCTGAGATTTATGCATTTAGTACCACTCCAGTGCCAGGGACTAATGATTAGGTTCAAACTTTATCACTGGCAAAAGATGTAATTCAATGGACATGGTAAGTTTCAGTGAACACCAGCATAAATGTCAGATCAACAAGCCTTCATAAAGGCTCCACTTCACCAACATTTGTCCATTTTACACCAATGTTTGTGTATTTTAAAAGCAAAAACCTTGTTTCAGAATTGCTGAGAAATATCAAACAGTTCTTCCTAAAAAGCCTCCTACTAGAGACAGGCTCAGCTCTATTAGCAGGGTGGATTCCCCACTCTGCCACAGGCTCACCATAAGAAAATACTGCGGATTGTCTGGTTAAGAACTTCATTCAGAAAACCCCAAGTTATGCTATTTAGAGTTTTTTTCCATATGACTCATAAAAACCACATCTGAAAAACTAATGGCCAAGAGCCATCTCTGAGTTGACTCAGCTTCCACAGAGCTGAGTTCCAGTAATGGGCAGAGGATGAGTTTATCTGGGAGAAAGATTTCACACCCCCAAGCACGCGCTGTCAGACATCACCAACACGTTTCCAATGGAGAAATGCAAGAACCCAAATGCTCCAAGAAAAATTCAACTCGCAAAAGCAAAAACTACCTCCAAGAAGACCAAAACAGTGCATTGCACAGGGGTTTTCCCCCACAATACTAAGAATTATTACAGTTATTATATTAATGGAGCAAAGCAAAGGAGGAACAGGGTCCCCTGATCAAAGGTACCGGCTGAGAAGGCTCAGATGTGCTGGACCAGTGCTCCTGCATCCCATGACTACGAACACTTTCCCTGCAGCACCTTCTCATTTGCCTGGCTGATGCCCTACCACACCAGCAGGACGCTCAAGCAGGCTGCCACCAGCTATCTGTTCTATTCCTGGGCTATCTGAGGCCATGCACAGAGCAAATGGACAAATGATTTCATTTCCCTGGGCTAGATGAACATCCTCATTAGGGACACAGCAGGATTCTCCTAAAATAAGCAAAGAGGCTCTGCCTTTCAAAGAGCACCAACCCCCCACCACCACCTCCTGCACAGCCTTTCAACGCTGTCCCCCAGAAAGAACCCTGATTTGAGAGTCTCCAGTTAAGCCAGAGAAGCTAATCACTGTTCAAACCATGTTCCTCCTCTCCAACACCCACTAGCAGGGCTCAGCTCACAGCTCCTGCCTGAGCATGGCCACATACCAACCAGCAGAAAGGTATTTCAAACCCCATAACCCGTGGCTGTGCTGCACGCATGTACCAGCTATAAAGTTGGGTTGCCTTAGTTACCAGCAGTAATTACAGATGTCTTTGTAGATTATGTGAAAGAATAAAAGCCTTCCTTAGAGCTAAACTGTCCCCTGGCAAGATTATCGCTGTGCAGGGAGCTGGTAAACCCCAGGAACAAAAATCCCAGCTCTGACAAAACCAATCATACCACTGGCTTTATGCAAGCCAGGAGTTCACCCTAAAGAAGGGGCAGATCTCAAACGTGCTCTCCTTCAGTCCTTCTTACACTGGAGAGATGACAGGACATGTCCAGCCCAGCCTCATGCCGATCAGCAGCACTGGAGTGGGTCTCTGAAAGCTGCTGTCATCTGCACAGCACAGGCTGGGATCTGCTCTCCTGTCCCATCACACTGTTAGGGCTCAGTGGCCTGCCCTCTCTCATCACAAGCAATCAAACACCTCCACGGCCACTTCATCTCCTTGTGTTGACTTAAAAGTGACATGCTGACTGTAAATCCTCAAAGCAAATGAGCTTCTTTGTGGGATATGTTACAATCATCACCCTTAAAATGCTAATGTTCAGTTTCTGAGAGGTTTGACATAGCTCTGATCTATAAATTTGACAGATGCCCAACAGCATCTACTAGCGATCAAAACTTAAATGCTTCTACTAAAATAAATGGAGACTAAAATATTTAGTATTTGCAAATGAAAAATCATTTTACCTTAATTGGCACAATTCTCTGTTTAGAATCAATGGCCAAAATCATGGTGCAAATATATTATGCCCAACAGTTTTATTTCTCAGGCAGACACAGTAAGAAAGAGGTGTCAGTGTAATGGCTTCTTTATAAAAATCTCAGTTTCTGCATTTGCCTTTAGGTATAAACAGAAACAGTAAAAAAAACATGACTGAAGGAATCCAAAACCTGAGATGGATCTGGGGAGGATTTCAGAGAAATATATCCTCATTAAACGTATGGGAGGAAGCAGTATGAAAAGGATTATGGGCTTTTTAATAGCAGTATTATTTGCCTATTTTGTTGACTTTTTTCAGTGCCTCCATCAATATGGAGAGATCAGCTTAGAAAAACACACAATTGGTACACAACAGCCCCCCAGAAGGATATTCATATCAAAGGAGACCTCAGGGGCAAAACAGACCTCAGGGGCAAAACAGACCTCAGGAACTACTGAGGAGAAAAGTCTTTGCTGACAGTAATGGAAACAACACAAAATAACTCAAATACAAGAATACCATTTGCTTTCAAGGGCAAATATTGCATTTCTCAAACTCAAAAATTAAAATTACAAGCACTTTAATTCTTTAACCCCAAAAAATAGCATTCCAGGGTTGTTTTCTTATTGAAGCTCCAATACATCTTGCACATTCAGAACCAGAGTCCCATGCCTTATGTAATTTCTACATAAAATGAAAGCCCCTGTCAGCACAGTAAAAGAAAAACAGGATTCTGAAATGATTTCTTGCCAAATGCGGATGTTTTAGGTTAAATTCCCCTTGCCCCAGCTGCTGCTGCTGCCCATGTACAGTGACATGGGTACATGATACCACTGAAGCACTCGGATGCGCAGGTTATCAGGATATTTGAGTCCAGGCAGGCTCAGGACCAGTGTCAGAGGTGATGTGAGCATCAACAACATGTTCCTCACCCGCTACAAAAATGGGCAAAGCAGTAACATTAAAAACCAGAGGGAATTGTGCTGTCGTGAAAGCCACAGAGCAAAATTCTAGGTTTAATCTGCATGACACACATCAGAGTTGAAATGTGAAGCAAAAGTACAAAACAAGAACAAAACCAGCCCACGGTGCTCACACATCAAGGTCATTTTAACACCTCCTCCTCTCAGGCTTGCTCAGAGCAGACAAAGCAGCCCCAGCACAGAGGCACACAATGTGCCCTTTCCCACCACAAAGCAGGTGAGTATTTCCAGCCACATTACTACTGCCCGCAACCAGTTCAGGGCCGCCTTCCTCTTCCCAAAAACTGGAAATACAAGCAGCAATTTGCGTAATCATTCCTCACTTCCAGGGGCAGAGAATGTGTTGATGGGGAATGGTCCTTCATTTCCTAAAAACAGATGGTCTGGGGAAAAAGGATGAAGCAAACCAGTCCAGGTACATTGCCAATGACTTTTTCCCAGCTAAAGGCCTCCAGTCAAAATAAGACCATTGCTGGTAACCAGAATATAAAGGTAATAAGTAATAGTGCTAGGGATGATCCCAGCCTGGGGCATCAAAACAACCCTGCTCCACCTCCTCAAACACTAGGCTTATTTTTTATATATATAAACAAGAAGGAAAACCCATTTCATGGGCTAGTATTGAGCATGACAAGCTTTTACTTGAAATTAATTGCTATTTGGATTAATATCCAGAGATGCCATCCACACCATTATGGGAAGGAGAAGCCCTACAGTGTCATTTAAAGAGGGACACGGCAGGCTGAAAGCTTTGTTTTGCACATGAAATACACAAACCATTCCAACCTGTGAGTCACCTAAGGGTAGAAAACTGCCCTTCAGAGCTTGGAAAGCAGCTCCCACTGGCTGCTGCCAGTGTTTTCCCTGGGCAGAGGGAACATTCCCAGAATTTGGGGGTTGATCCCTGCTTGATTTTCCAATGGATCATATTTAAACAAAACTTCTGCCAAGCCGTGGCCATTAGCACTACCAGCAGGTCAAGCCCCCCTCTCTGTTCCCCCACCCCCTGCAAGGTCACCAGCACAAAAGGAAGCACTCGGCATATCCTGTTTTGTAAAGAAACACCAAAATCCCAAACCCAAGCCAGCTTCATGTTTAGTTTGACGCTGTATAAGCAAGAGAAAGGCTGCCCGACAGAGGGGAGGAAGAACGAAGGCAGAGCCGAAACACCCAATGTCCCTCTGGCATCTATGAAGTCCATGCATAACAATAACCTCTTTTACCCATCAGGTAGACCCTGCGAGCCCTTCCGCACACAGCTATTGGAGCAGAACAGCTGTCTTACAGGAAATAAAGTCTATATGGCCCAGCTAACACACGAGGAAGACACGGGATCCCTTCCTGCCTGTTGTAGCACCCGCATACAGCCTCCACGTACACAGACAGGTAAGCCGATCCCTGAAGGCTCCACAGACGTTACCCGGTTTCATTCATGATTTAAACCCGCAGCAAATATCAATGGGAATATCCCCAGCTGAGTGCCCAAGTCAGCTCCAGGTACACGCAGATACAACCCTTTGCGAGGCACGTCGTGTCGACCCTGCAGCGCACCAGACCGCAAACACCCCCCTCCCCCGGGAGCAGCCTCTCTCCCACCTCGTTATTCACATCTAACACATCCAAAGGGAAAACCTCTCCGTTCCTCCGCTGTGCGAATACGAGTCAAAGCAGCCTGTCACCATGACAGTGCAACATCCAGCCATGGAAGGGCAGCGTGCATCGCTGAAGGTGCTTCTGCAAGCGGGCAGGAGTGGATCGGAGATGGAGGAGAGGGGGAGAGATCCACGCAAGCCGCGTCCCTGGGAGCTCCATCCCCAGGGAACGGCTCCCTTCCGAGCAGCGGACACAAAGCCCCGCCGCGGTACCCACCTCTCCTCCTCCATCGTGCGGCGCGGCGGGGCCAGGGCCAGGGCCAGGGCCAGGGCCGGGGCCGGGGCCGGGGCGGGCGGCGGGGCAGGCTCAGCGCTCCGGGCCCCGCATGGCTGCGAGAGGCCGCCCCGCCCCGGGCCGCTTACTGCGGGAGCGGAGCGCTGCGATCCCGGCGCGCCCCGCCGCAGCCACCGCCACCAGCGCCGCTGCAGCCGCACCGCCCCCCGCCGCCGCGCAGCCGCCTCCCCCGGCGAGTTGCGATCGTCTCGTAGCAACGGCAGCGGCGGAGGGAAGGGAGGGAGGCAGGCAGAACAGGGCAGGACGCTCCGCGCCGCGCCGTCCGGCCCGGCCCCCAGAGCGCCGTCCGGCCCCGGCTCCGGTTAACGCCGCGGGCACGATCCCAGCTGCGGCAGCCGGGGACAAAACGGGTCAAAGCACAGCCCCGAGCCCTTCTAGCGGGAAACAGAGCGGGAACACAGCGGGCAGTGCCACGGGACAGAGCTGGCACCGGGGGGAGCAGCTCTGGTCCTTCCAGCACACATCCATCCATCCATAGAATCAGCCGGGTTGGAAAAGACCTTTAAGATCATCAAGTCCAACCGCTCCCCAGTGCTGCCAAGGCCATCACTAACCCATGTCTCTAAGCACCTCATCTACACACTTTTTGAACACTTCCAGGAATGGTGACTCCACCTCTGCCCTGGGCAGCCTGTTCTAACACCTATGTTTCAATACCTGAGCACTCTTTCCATGAAGACATTTTTCCTACTATCCAATATAAAACTCCCCTGGTGCAGCTTGAGGCCATTTCCTCTTGTCGTATCACTTCTTACATGAGAGAAGAGACCAACCACATATCACTACACGTTCCTTTCAGGTAATTGAAGAGGCCTTCTTTTCCCCAGATTAAACACTCACAGCTCCCACAGCTGTTCCTCATCGCACTTGTTCTCCAGACCCATCCATCCATCTATCTGTTGTTGATCCTCATCTTTAAATCAGTGCCATCTCCTCTTCAACTCAAGAGCTGGCCTCTGTGGAGACGGTGGATGAGCTGAATGGCCCCTAATGATTTCAGGTCTTGGATAGGATTTTAGCAGACTGAAAATCTCCAGTCAAGCCCATGCACAGGGCAGCAGCAGGAGAGGGCTGGTTATGCTTGGATGTGCTGAAGGTCCCAGCCACACCAAGGTTTCCCTAGTCCCACTGCAGAAAGTAGGATCTAGCATCCAGTTCCCCAATTGATAAAAATCTTGCTGTCCTTCTGTGTAATCCATCAGGACAAACACATGCTAGGTTCTTCTAAACTGCAGGTGCTCTTTAGCCCGAAGCACTGGATTAAACCACATTTGCCATTTTTATTCTAATTGATACAAATACAGGCACTGCTAAATAAATCTACTTTTTCCCCTTATTTTTGTCCCAGGTGTCAGTGGTGACATCAGGCTTTCAAAAGCTCATTGAGAATCTTAATAGTCATCACCCCATTCCTCAGGCAAGGAAGCATAACACACCTGGAACTTAAATGACTTTATCAAAGTCCCATGGGGATGGAGAGTGGAGAGTCCTGCTGTCGTTTAAACACCATTTAGCAGCCCTCCCCCCCAGTAGAAGAAATACAGATAAAGCTGTGAAGTCAAACCTCACACAGGATTCAGCCAAAATTACTGCATTTTCATTTTGGGAATATTGTTAAACGTTCAGTTTAAGACATTCAGATCCTCAGGTAGTTCCCCGGTGTCCATTCACTCATCTTTTGATGCACAACATGCAAAACTGCAAGACAAGTGTTCCAACCACAGAAAAAACATTAAAAATAGTAGAATTCACCTAGAAAATGAGGGCTAGAGCTTGTTTCCACTGAATAAGCCCTCCAGGAAACATAAGCCCAGATATAAGAGCAGGTCCTGACACAACCAGCAACACATTCTTACGTGCTTCACTGCACCAGCACATGTACCACTGGACTCTATAAATGCCAATAGCAGCCATGGTAAGGTAAATCCCAAGGTCAGATGAGCAAACCAGTCAATAGCACTTGCTCGAATAGGACAAAAGCATCTTTCAGTAATCAGAGATTATCTTTATAGCAGCCTTGCAAACTCATCATGACTGTGTAACAACCCCAGTGCAGAAATTCCTGGTTTGTTTTTAAATGCAAGGATTGGTATCTTGGAAAAGCATCCAGCTAAAAGGAATTAGCAACACCTGATGGGTGGAATTTTTCCAGTCTCTTTCAAAAATGCCTAGTCCCGAGCAGCCCCAAATACCTCCTACATCTACTCTGCCTTCAATCACTGACAGCCATAGAACCAATGCTCAGAGTGGAAAGCTGCACGGAACGCCCCTTCCAGCCAGTACCACCAGGAGAGATCAAAGCACTGTCAATGTCCCTACAACTGCAATAAAATCTTCAATAAATATGCCAGTAAAGGAAGGAATTTAAACAATCCCTGCCAATCTGATCCAAAACTCTCTCCTAGCCTGAAGTCTGGCTGCTGGTTTAACCCTGAGGGTGTAAGTAAAACACATTGAGTGCTTCTGAGCACTTAATTCTGTGAAGAGCACCAATGCACTCAGACAACACACTGTCAACCTCCACAGATTCAGCAGTAACCAGAAAAATACATCTTTGAGTGACCAACCTGATGTAACCTTGAAACTGGTCCTGCTTTGAGGGATGTTTGAACTAGGTCACCTCCAGGAGTTTCCTCCAACTAAATTTGTTCTGTGATTCTAATAAACAAATATTCATTTAGATAGATCTCTATTTAGACAATGTTTTCTGGGGAAAGCTCCACTAAAGCAATTGATGTAAAAAACCAGTGAAAAGTATCAACTGAAATAGATGTCTTGGTATCTCGGTAGCTAACCAGAGGCACTTTTAGGTGGTACACGGGTACCGCACTGTCTCCCAGCAGACCCAGAGCACAAGGTGCCTTGGCAGAGAAGTCCTGAAAGTATCTGCTGCCCAACCACTGCTAGGATTTAGAGCATGCCATATTGCTTTCACTTCACAAAACCAAAACCGCTGCTAAATTTTAGCTACTGAAGCAACTCACAGGGATCCAAGTTACTACAAGGCTCAGAAGGAAGCTCTAGGAGACCTTGTAGGTCAGGATCTTCCCAGAGCTGGGATCAGTGATGTTCTGGCAGCTGAAGCTTAAGAGGTAAGAGACTCCACTGAAGCACTACTTTCCGCAGTGTGTGGGTTGTAGAGGAGAGTGGGCTGGAGCCCCCACCCAGCACCCTAGGTCACCAGGGCCCGGCCCTGCAGGCTGAGATGCTGCAGAAGATAACAGCACCTCCAGCCTCTGGGGCTGTTGCCCTCTGCTGGTACATGTCCCACTTCCACACGTCTGCTGGAGTTTATGAAATACAGTTTCCTTTAATCTCTAACATACAGCACCTTTCCTATAAAAATAATGGGTTTACCCCAGATTTCGTAATGTTACCGCCTTTAGAATAACACCACCTGGCCATCTTCACCCCAGCCGTCCTACTGCTAACCTACCCATCAGTGACAGAGCAGCTGAATGTTCTTCCTGCTCCTCCTCTTACTTTATTCTGTAGCACAAGCAACTGGTATCACCCGCAACTAGCCATATCAGCAGCACAGACTTCCTGACCTGCACTCATACTACGCATTCATCAGAAACTTGCGGGGAGATTTTATGGTTTGGAATTTCTCAAAAGGCAAAATTAACATTCAGGAAGAAAGCTGTGAAACCAACTGCTGTGGGCAGTGGAACAATGGCAAAATCCAGTGCTCAGATGCCTTAAATACTCCCAAGTCCCTCTGCCTCATGAGTCCTTAGTTTTGCCTCCTATTTCTGCACCTCCTGGACGCATACAGTTCTTGCTATAGGCTCAACGTACGGACTTGAAAAAAAGTTCAGGTTACGGTCCAAAAAGTGGGAAATTTCATAGGAATCATACAATCATAGAATAGTTAGGTTTGGCATTGCTTAAGTGTTAAAATATCATTTTAATGTGATTCTTTGTCTTTATATCTCTTAATGCTTCCACTATTACCTCTACAATAAGGCAGAACTGTTCATATGTTTCATAAAGATGTTGTGTGGCTTAATATCTGTATAGCATTACTCTGAGAGACCAGCATAAACCAACCTATTCCCATACAGGATCTCACACCTCAGTCCAAGCCTCTTTACTATTACTCCTTGTACGCTCATTGCCTCACTCTCTTCTTGAAATCTTTTAAAACATTCCATGTTTTGTTCTCTGTAAAAGCAACACCGTCCATCACCCCGCTATCACAACACTACATGCTGCAACATTAAAACAAATGAGTATATCACACTGCTGCCACACAAAAATTCAGGCAAGAGAGTTTCTGCACTCATATTTTACCTGAGCAGAAAAGCTGGCTCAAGTCTTCCTTGCAGATTAACAGGTTGCCCTTCATTATCCTGCTTGGTATTTTCTGGGCAAACACCTTTTTTCTCCTCAATCTTCATAGCATATTCAGAGTGGGAACTGTACGTCAGGGGCTCAGCTCAGGTTTCTCTTCACTTGCTGGACTTTTGGGGTGTGTTTTTCAGAGCTCAGCTTTCCCTTTCTCTCCATGCAGAAGTGCACCCTGTAGGGGGGAAAAGAAAACACGCTTTGAGAAGACATCAGAGAGCATGTGGCACCAGCTCATTGCAACACTTCTGGCTTTTGGAAGAAGCCCAGCTCTTCCTTTCCCAATCTTCCCTTCAAAGGCAATGTTTCCCAACTCCCTTCCAGCACACCAAAAACAAGAGCTCCCCGTTGCCACCAGCTACACACGAACCTAACGTTTCCAAAACACACATGGTATGGATCCACCACCAAGCTCATGCCTTGAAGAGGCTTTAAAAGTAAAGCAGAAGCCCAGATTCCACCTGCTGCTGGGTGAGTAAAAGAAAACTCCAATAGCAACTTCTAAATTATACAATTACAGAAAAACTCACTTGCCTGCAATTAAAATTGAGGAAAATAACGGACCAGTGAGCCTAAAGGGGAAAGGGCACAGTGATTCGCTTATGGTTACTTACTGCAAAGGCTTGAAACCCCCTGCAGATCTCTTTTTCAGGAGGATACATACATCTCTATGCAAGTCACAGTAGAAAGTGAACATGACTGGGCTGGCAGAACACACTTTGCTAAATATCCTATGTAAGAGGCATTAGCAGTTACAGCTACAATCACTCTATCCTGTAGTGATCTCAGGGGGAGAAGTCCCGAACTTGCAATCAGACAGGACTCAGAGCAGCTCCCTCCAGCAAATGAAGCATCATTATTCCAACAGTGGTGGAAAGGATACAATTAAGGAAGCCCAAGTGAAACCACACAGTGATGGACTTTGGCCAAATTTGTTACCTAGTGAGGTTGATTCATCACTCTGCAACCCAGCCAGGGAGCAGTAAGCCCAAATCCAGAGGACAGCCCTTTTGAGGAGGGAGAGGATCTGGAGGATGAAATGGGAATAAACTGTTTCAAAACAGAGCTGACAGGGCTGTGATTATATCCAACACCCAGGTAAGCACAGCCTCCCCTCTAGGGCTATGCCCTGCCCATGTCGTTGTAATTTGTTCATCAGGGCATGTGGCTGGGAGAGGGAGGCTTTCCATCGAAACTCTGTTAGCATTAAGAAAACAAGATATTGATCCACAGAAAAAGAGAACAAGTAAAAAGAGTTTGCGGTCCCAAACACTACTTGCACATTTCATCCAGCATTGCTTTAATCCAAGTCTATGCTGGAAAGAGGGACTGGACTCCTGATCCTTCTTCTTCCCAGTCAGTGCCTACAGTGACTGTGCTCCTTTCAGGATCTTGTGGACAGCAAAACCCATTGTAAATCCACAGAAAGCAAGACTTACAGAAACGAAGAAGAGACTGAAATGACATTTATCCTTTCTATTGTCTAGATTACAGCCTAACACCATATTTTTAGATGTCTTTCACTTCAAAACAGCATTCTCAATGAAAACAGGGTTTCTGTGAGACAAACTACTTGGCAAATCCACGCTATAAAGTAGCATTTGAATAACTGAAGTATTTTCAGACCCTTTCTGCTTCTAAGGAATTGTTCTGCAAAGTTCATCAGTGATTTGTGCTTTGATGGTAGTGAGCAAATGTGCATCTTGACACATTTCCAGACAGAAACTTAATCCCTTTCTAAATTGGCATTGATTCCTTACTGCATTACACATGGGGATATTTATAGTAGTTTAATGAGTGGAATATGTATTAAAATTATATACAGCAAGTGGAGTTTGGAATTCTTGATGGGTTGTTTTGTT
>NDXB01010734.1:100152-151957 GCA_002631895.1 Agapornis roseicollis | reverse complement strand
TGGAATTTTTGATGGGTTTTTTTTTTTTTTTTTTTTTTTTTTTTTTTTTTTGACGAAGAGCTGTTCTTTCCAAATCTGTGTATTTTCCATTTGTGAAAGCATTCAGGAATACAACTGTGTGCATCAAGCTAAGAGGGTTAATATCCAGCTGCCTCACACAGATGGCATTATAGCCTGACTGGGACAGACACCTAGTTTTCAAAGTTAAGGAGCTTTGGTGACTTGGATGGCTGACAATCTGAGAATAGACCATGCTCTAAGCTTGATGCTCTCTGTAACAGCACTAGGCAATACCACAGCTTTGCCTAGCATACTTTTAACCAAAAAACAAGTGACACAGAGAAGGTGCTTGGGAAAACACTGTTGCACCATTTAGCCCAGGGCTCCTACTGCAAAGGCTGAACCAAGGGAAGAGAATAGTGCTTGAACTTTATTTTTTCTGCCTTTTTTTTTGTTTTGCTACAGCCCAGATCTGGGGAGTTCCATCTTTTCAACTGTTCAGACTATTCAGTAGATAGGAGAACTATAGGAAATACAAGAATCCAAGGAATGTTTCTTCTGCACCAAACTACAGCTTTGCAGCCCTTGCTCTTTCAGTGTTCTTACCACCTATTTTCCCCATGAGACGGGTTAGATTTTTTTTTTTTAAGGGGAATATAGATATGATTAAAACCGTTCTGGAACCACATGAAAAAAGAGGTATCGGTTCAAACATGATAATGCACTTCCTTCCCCTTTATACATATAACAGAAAGGGAGGAGTTCTGAAAGAAAAGGTGGCAGAAAGACTAGGATTTGTCAAAGGAACATCAAGGAGGAATGCACCCAACTCCATCAGCCCTTTCCAAGTCCTAGTATAGAGGTAACTGATAGAAAATTCCTAGGTAAAGATACATAGCAGAGACTTTCATCTCGGTATAAGAAATTCACATCTGACACCCATCAATAATAGTACTTTTGTTATAGTACAAATAAATGATCATTGAAATGGAAGTGAAGATATGTGTGCACATACACACATGGACATACCAGAAGAAACAAAGTAGTAATGCTTTGACCGGAGACTTAGAAAAAGCCCATTAACAAAAGCAAATAGTGCTTGTTGAGGCTGGCTCCGAACTCCTTGCAGTGTGCTTGCATTGTAAAACATGTTTTAAAGAGAAGCAGGAATGGAACTGTTTTATTCATTTAAGAAATAAGAAACAAGTAACAAGCAGAAAGCTCATCTTTAAGGGGTGTGCACACCAGACCACAGCATCAGTTACACCACAAACATTAAACAACCTGTTTTGTACATCAAACCTCTGGCTAAAGTGAAAGAGTGAAAGTGTAACCCCCAAAAATTCAAATACCTAATATTAATCCAAGGTATCTGAAAAAACTTACTGGAAATGCCATCTTTATGTTAAATCGCATAGGAACTAGAGGTCCATAACAAGGCACACCACGTAAATGTGGTACAAACTATTGGTTATGTGATAAACACTGATCCGTAATGGCTACAATAGGACAAACAACCCCTTTTTGAACAGTTTGGATAAGCTGCCTTCTGTTAGAAAACCAACATCTCACAGACTGTAGAAGCCAAATCCTGTTCTCACAAAGCACACTACGTTCATGTGCATTGTGTGCCTATCAGGAGGGTGCCCTTCAATTTTAATTTACAGAGATTAACAATTTAAACCAACCTTGTATTTCAGGAAGAACATTGAGGTATGTATTACAAAGAAGCTGCTCTATTTTCAGGCTTGAAGGGGAAGTTGGGTTCCCCAGCACCACTCAGGCTCAGACCCTTTTCAGCAGCAACAGGAATGCCAGTAGAGTGTGATAATAGTATCAGCTGACGGGGCAAGATAATAAACCAGTGTTCTGCCCTATACTATGCATTTAAGTCTTGCAATGCTAAATGAAAGCAAAATTTGCTTTGGAGAAGGGGTCCAAGGGGGAGGAAGAACACCATAAAGCATCTGAGGACTTGAATTACATCTTTAACCATCTCCAGTATTTCAGCTTCATTGATGAAGTCTAAACACCAAGTGTCTGACAGCACACCTCAAGCACTGCTCTGGTCAGCACCACTGCTTCACACCACGCTGGCCTCCCGCAGGTCTGAACTCCTGTGCGTAGAGCCAGTGCTGCAACTGCACCACTGACAATTATTTCAACACCCAAAACAAGCCCTACAGCTTGCTCAATTCTGGAGGGTAAAGACTGTCCACACAAGCCTGCAGGGTAAGGCACAGCTTATTTTGCAAGTCTGCCACAACTGTAATACAGTGATTTACTGAGATTGACTGTGGTTAAAGCTGTTTGAGCTGTTACTGCTGTTCTGAGCTACCTTCTTATCCCCTAACATTAAAACAAGGGAGAGGTGCAGCCACTGATTCGTTTTGGTATCAATTCATTACATATACAAGTGTTCAGCATGTCTCTTTGTAATGCAGCAGTCATCAGGATGCTAAAAAGTGGATGTTAGGCTAGTTTTATTAGCCAAATAAAATTTACAAGTCACACAAAGAGCAGAATCAAGAACATACTAAGAGTAGACATGAACACACATTACTGTTAAACAACTGTGTGTATCACAACTCATGAGATAAACTACGATACTAGTCTCTGAAAAGCTTTGGTTTGGGGAATTTCCTCTTGCTCACAGATTATAAAGGGAATACCTGTGCTTTAAGAAAACTGCTGCACTTCTCTGCTGGAAGTAAATTAGTTGCTCTCACTTCCTATTTCTCCAGGTGAAACCGCCACAACCCAGTTTTCATTCCTGAATAGAAGATAATTAAATTACTGAGCTCATTTCACACACATGTACTTCAAAACTAAACTACAAACTGCCAAACAGCAAACTAACATTACTTTATTTCTGCCTCCACAACCATCCTAGTGCACAGTCCCAGACTTATTTACATGCCAGCTGTATACTTAATTTCATCTTAGTTCTTCCTATCCACCTCTATGCAGCCAAATCCACTCAGGGGTCAGAAAGTTACTTAATACCATTAAATACATAAGCAAGGCTTTATCAGCAAATCTCTTCTGTTTATTAACAACTGTACTAGAAACAGGTTTATATCCACTGAGTCTTAAAGACCCTGTGTCTTTAATGCTACCCAATATAAATCTGCATCTCTTTCTATATTCCATGGTACATCCTAGCCATTACTTAAGAGTCACTTAATGAGCCTCTCCAATGTTACCTGCATTGTCACAAGGAATTTCTTGCTCCCAAGACACAAGAGGTCAGAGCACAGCAGGTCCCAGCTACTCAAGACACCACAACACTGTTAAACAGACAACAATCTTTTGAGGGAGAAATTAGGTAGCAAACTGCCTACCATAGGTGCAATTTCTGGGACCTACTTGTATTCTGGAAGACATTAGTCCTATGAGAGGATTATCCCATACAGACAGAACATCAGACAGCATGCTTCAGTACAACCATTGTCAAACTCAAGCTATAGTTTGGCAAAACCATCAGCTATCATATATAAAGCCATTTTTTTAAAAACCTACTTATTTCTAGTACGAACATATTCTTTCATGACATATAACACGTGAGAATACCATAAAGTTGGTGCACAAATCGTTACCTTTCCAAGTTTAATGACAAGCCACATCACAGAAATGCACCTATCTCATTCAAAACCAAGCTCTCCCTTGATAAGGTGAAAGCAATTCACCACTGCAAGGGACCAAATGGTTTGCCCAAAACAACACAAGACCTAGAACTCCACAGTTCACTTCAGCTACAACAAGGAAAGACGTGCTTCAAGTCCAAGGATGACTATCCAACATAGTTTTGAAGTCCAAAGGTAAAGTAAAAAGCTTCAAGCCCAGTGAACTGAAATAAAACCAAGCACCTGAAGCTGCCAAACAAGAGCTGGCACCTGCAGTGTTTTACAAACACTTCTCTGAAACCACTTGCATTTTCAACAACATATCAGTGATACTGCTTCACAGAAGCAAAACAAGCTTTCAAGATAAAAATATAACAATATAATTGCAAACAGCAAGTTTCTTGGAATCTATTTATAAAAGCAAAGCCAAAACAAACCAGTTTCACTGTTCAGAAACACAAATGATCAGACTCAAGAGGAAACAGATCTTGGTTTAAACCCTGTGACACCAAAAAGTTGCTCTGCTTATTTAAGCTTACACAGGTAATCAAGATGATGCTTGGTTTGCTCCTAATAGCAACAGAAAGACTAACTTTAACCAAAATCAGCATCAAGTCAGACTGACAGTACCTTGCCATTTCCTGTTAAATCCTTCAGCCCAGAAATACAAATCCCTAGAATTTGAATTTTCCACTGGAATCAGTGGGAATTAACATGCCTAGTATCTTGCATATCTGGAACAAAGCAAAAAAAAAAACAAAACAAACCAGCTTTTAAGATGCAGTCCCAAAAAACATCAGTATTAGAGACTAAGTGCTTAGAAACCTGAAGGCAAAATAACTTTGTACTTTTCAAGTCCATGCCCCGTATCATACATACTCTCACTCAAGTATATAAGGAATCCAAATCTTTATTTGATATCCATAAACCCATAAACGTTTGCTATTCTCTATTTCTATGCAGGAAGGCAGTTTTCCCCTAAAACATTATGCTTTTTAATAAACAACAAACTTCCAATTCTATTGCGTGAAAGGGCTACAAATATACATTTGTTAATCAAGCAGACTACACAGAGATTTTTTTTGCTTTACAACGGGCACCTACATTGCTGGTACACTTTGCTGGCTCATTTATCACAGCACGTTGCCCACGTAGTCTAGATTATCATTTTGAAACATGGGCAATTGTCATTATTAAAAATCAAAGGAAAGAAAGAATAGGTGCTGACGCAGGCATTGCAAATCCATTCCTTTTCCAGTCTGTACTCATGGAGCCCATCTTTATTCACATGCGGATGCCACTGCATTCGACACCAGTCACCTAGTGGCATGAAATACCTTTCCAAAGTCTAGTACAATCGTTAGCAAACCACTTTTTCTCCTGCCGTAACGAAGCCTGCAGCAAGGGGGCTGCCATCCTGTCGGTAGATGGTGCTGCGAGAGATTCTTGGGGAACTTTAACGAAGGACAATAGCTCAGAGTGAAAAGTCTGTTAACCCGATACTATGAAAACAAGTACGCGTTTAAGACAGGATAAATGTCGACCCTTTCCTGGAAGGAATCATACACAGACAAACCGAGAAGAGGACTTGAAACTAAGCAATAGGAAATTCGGAACATTTCTTATGAATGAAACACATGCTTAACACAAACTATTTCTTCAAAACTACACAGTACATACGTTGATGGAAAAAAGTCCTATAGAAAAAATTGACCAACCATGTCAGCACGTCAAACCGCCCAGTACAAGATGGTGGATGCACACAAACGTGGGGAGAACAAGGGATATAAAAACAGACCACATCCACGGGTTAGTACTTCAAAAATTTCTCTGTCGAGCGCCTGAAAGCCAATGAATCCACTAGCAGGGGGTAGCAAAAAAGTCAGTTAGGACCTTTACTGGCAAGAAAATATTTACTCTAGATACAGAGAGCTTTGAAAGCAGAGGAACACTTGCTTCAAACCTACAAAAGCCTTCAAACCGTACGGAATGGATCCTAGGAAAAATAATTAGACATGTAAAGGTCAATGAACACAGTGATTTATTTAAAAAATAAAAAATGTAAAAACGAGTTTTGTTTTTTTCTCCTTTACAGAAATGTTATTTTCAGTCATGGGATCCGAGTAGGTTTTGTAGAAAAAAATGTAGGAGCCAGGTATTGAGTCCTTACAACAAAGGAAATTCCCCCATCACCCTCCCCAGTTTTTACTCCAGATGAACGAGACACTTCCCACCCTGTAACCCCCCCCCCCAAAAAAAAAAACCAAAAAAACAAATTAAAACAAGACATTTTTCGTTGCTAGTATAAAAACGACCAAGGTCCAAGTAATAATAAAAAAATAGAGTCCATCAATGACTGTAACACAAAGTATGTGTATGTGGGGCCCAGTCCATCTTCAGAGAGAAAGAAGTGGCACAGGCAGCAGAGGCGACCCTCAGGGGGCATTTAGGAGCTGCTCCCACAGCAGGGAGGCATTTAAAAGGAGCTGCCCTTCAGCGAACGAGGGGAGAAACCATTTAGAAGCTGCCCCGTATCAAAGGGAGGGCTTTCCACGCCACCCTCAATGGGTATGGGCGCTCCAGCTCAGAAAGAGCCGCCCCCATAGCCTCCCCCACCATAGCCTCCTCTGTACGGTCCACTGTTACTGCGGCCCCCCCAGTTGCCGCCCCCTCCTCCACCTCCTCCGCCGCTCTTCATGGGGCCGTAGGAGGACTGATGCTGGCTGTAGCTGCCGAACCCGCCGTACCCGTTGCCGTAGTCGCCGCCTCCCCCTCCGCCGCCACCTCCGTAGGAACCACTGCCATAGGAGCCGTAACCGCCACCGCCACCACCTCCACCGTAACCGCCGTAACTATTGTAACCACCGCCTCCTTTGGAAAGACCGTTGTGATCCCGGTTGCCGGATCCGCCGCCGCCCCGACCCCTTCCTCCGCCTCTGCCGCCCCGGGAAGGCCTAGAACCGCCGCCTCCCGCGCCCGACTGGATGTCCTCCTTGGGCACAGCCTTCTTCACCTCCACTCGGTGGCCCTGGATCGGGTGGAACTTGACCACGGCCGCCTTGTCGGCTGCATCGTGGTTCTGGAAATAGACGAAGCCGAAGCCACGCTTTTTCCCGCTCTGTTTGTCGGCGATGATCTCGGCTTTCTCCACGGGGCCGAACTGGCTGAAATGCTGCACCAGATCCCCTTCGCCTACGTCCCCTTTGAGGCCGCCCACAAAGAGCTTCTTCACCTTAGCGTGAGCCCCCGGTTTGGCCGAGTCCTCCCGGGACACGGCCCGCTTCAGCTCCACCGCGTTCCCGTCCACCGCGTGGGGCGACGCAGCCATGGCGGCATCGGCCTCCTCTACCGCCGAGTAGGTGACGAAGCCGAAGCAGCGGGAGCGCTTGGTCTGCGGGTTGAGCACGACCACGCAGTCGGTGAGGGTACCGTAGGCCGCGAAGTGCTCCCGCAGCCCAGCCTCCGTGGTCTGCACGTTGAGGCCGCCAATGAACAGCTTGCATAGCTGCGAGTTCTCCATGCTGCCGCCGGGGCTGCGCCTGGGCCTGGCGCCGAGACTCCTCCTCCTGTTGGGGGGCAGCTCTGACGGGTTTTTCCCCCCCTTCTCCGTCTTGCCGCTTCTTCCCCCTCGCTAACTGCAAACGGCGCTACCTCACGGCTGCGGCAGCCGCCGGCGATGGCTCCCTCTGCCTGGCTCCAACGCCTTCGCTTCGCCTCACCTGACCAGCAGAAGAGACAAGGGCGTCCCGGCTACCGCCGCTGTTCCGGAACGGCGGGTGGGGAGGGGGCAAAACACAGACACGCACAAAATGGCGGCAGCTGCTTTTCCACAGCTCGGCCGGCGACTGGGGCCCACACAAAGGGGCCGCTGGGAGCCCCGCCCACCCGGCTGCTGCCGTGCACGTCCCCCGCGAGACCGCAACCAATCAGAGCGCGCAGCCGGAGCCGTTCTCCACTCACCTTTCAGGGGCGGGGCCTCCGGCAGCGATCGACGAGCTCGGCCGCTAATCAGAGCGCGCGACCCCCGCCGCGCTTCGGAAGAGAGCCCGGGGGTTGGACCGTGACAGACGAGGCGGGCAGCCAATAGGATCGCGATGTGGCGGCCGGTGATGCGAGGTACCTCCTGTGCGCGCCCAGAGAAGGGGCGGGGCGGGGGCTGCGCCAGTGCGTCGTGCCCGCGGAAGTCAGCCAATGGGCGCGCTCCGGCCCAGCCGCGCGCTTTTCTCCCCCGCGGCCCCGCCCCGCGGGTGGTGGTTGGAGGCGGGGGTGGTCCGCGGGCGGCTCGCGCGGGAGCGTTTGAAACGCTGACCTCTCGAAACGCTGACCGCTTGTAGCGTTGACCTCTCGAAACGCTGACCGCTTGTAGCGTTGACCTCTCGAAATGCTGACCGTTTGTAGTGCTGACCGTTTGAAACGCTGACCGTTCGTAGTGCTGACCGTTAGCCGCCTCCCCCCGCCTCACGGAACACCGTTACCCACTGACAGCGCTGCCACGGGCCCGGCCCCAGGGCTGTGCTTACCTCATGGCCGCGTTCTCTTCTCCGCCCCTGCCGGCCGCAGCCTCGCACCTTCCCCAGCAGCACAGCATCCCGAGGCCGTACGTTCTGCCGTACGGGCAGCTGCTCTTCTCATCGGGAGTTTTACCCACTCTGTTTTGTCCATCTTCTGCCTGCTCCCTCCTAGCGTTAGCTGGCTGCTCTTCACTCGTTTGTGCCCATGTCCCGCTTTGTAACACAGAATCAAGGAGGTCAGAAAAGACCTTCAAGGTACCAAGTCCACCACTAACCAGTATCACGAAGCACCACATCTACACGGTTTCCAGTGCTGGAAACACATGATGCACCACATCACCACGGTTTCCTACCCTGGGCAGCCTGTTCATAGTTTCATTGAAGGAACTGCTTAATTTCCAGTCTAAACCTGCCCTGGTGCAGCTTGAGGCCGTTTCCTCTTGTCCCATGCCTTGTTCCTTGGGAGCAGAGCCCAGCCCCTCCTGGCTCCATCCTCCTGTCAGGCAGTTGTAAGGAGCCATCAGGTCCCCGCTGAGCCTTCTCCAGACTGAACCCCCCAGGTCCCTCAGTTGTTCCGTATCACACCTGTGCTCCAGGCCCTGTCCCACCTCCATTGCCCTTTTCTGGCCCTGCTCCAGCACCTCAATGTCTCTGTTGCAGTGAGCGGCCCAGAACTGAACACAGTGCCCAGTGCAGGGGCACAACCCCTGCCCTGGCCCTGCTGTCGCACTGGTGGTAGAAACCAGGATGCTGCTGGCATTCCTGGCTGCCTGGGCACAAGCTGGCTCAATCACTCAGCACCCGATCTGTTGCCTCAGGCAGCTTCTTTCTGGCTTTTCCTGCTACTGTTGCCCCCCCATTCCCAGACCTCTCTCCACCCCCACCACTGCCTCCTCCTCTCACCCTTAAATCCCTCCATAGCTCCAAAAAAGGAGGTATCTTCTCTAAATACCTCCTAAATGTGACTAATAGTCAGATACATTTCTTTTTACATATATACACTTTAATAGTACCTTAAACATAGCTTGAAGACTGCAGCACTGTTTTCATCTCAGTGATCGTTTTTCCTCCCTCAGAAACAGGATTTACTTTGGTCTTATGCCCGCTGAGGTTTATGTTGGAAATTATCTAGGAGAAAAGAACGGTTTTGTGGTGAATTTTTATTTGCTTGAAGGGGCTCCCGCACCACACAGTGTCTGAAGCTCATGTTAACTGAACCCTCTTCACAGGTAATTGTCTAACCAGCTTCTAAAACCCTAAGTGAAGGCAATTGCACAACCTCCTCAGGGAGCTTCTTCCTCTGTTCATTATGGCCACAATGAGATGAGTTTCTATTTAGACACTGTTTGAAAAGATAACCACATAATCAAATACATTGGGGGTGGGCTTTGGACACAGGCCCATAGGGACAGGACAAGGGGAAAGGCTTCAGCCTTCCAGAGGAGAGATTAACACTGCTGGTGAAATCTGTACTCATTTCTATCAGCTGGCCAAGTTTTCACGCTTCAGGGTAAGAAGCTGTGATTACCATTAACCAGTAGGATTAATACTTGCAGTAATCTGATTTTTCTTAAATGGAATTCTTTTATAGCCAGGTATTAAGAGTAACTTATTAATATGACAGGAATATTAAATGTCCGTGTGTGACAACCACTTACAGGGAAAAATGTCATGTTTAGATTCATTTATCTCAAGGCATGGACATGATAATTTTATCTAGTTTTAGAGAAGAGAATATGTCCATAACGGCGCTGGAATGTTTGCGGTTTTAAAACAAACAAATCCCACTCTATTAAGAAGGACCCAAAGACCTCCCTCCCAGGGGCCATCTGCAAGCTCCACACAATGACAGGAAATACAAAAATGCATTTTGCCTGCCACTTATTGTAAAAATATGTGGCCCTTCCCAAGATAAATTAATATCTGTTTCATAGAGAAAATAACCCATGAGAGTTTTACAGACTCTTAATAATTTACAGCGAAAAGGAAGAAACATTAAGAGGAGCTAATTCTGGCCTCAGTGGGTAACAAAGAGAACAGAACACTTGTTTATGACTCACTTTCTCTCCCTGAATGCAAGGCAGACAAGTAGGCCAGGGAAGAGATCCAAGAAAGTCACTACTTTCAGCAGGAGATGAGGGTCTTAAAAATGTGAGCAAATCATTGACACAACTAAAGCATAAAACACAGCCCAACTGCTCCCTTTTCTGTTTGCACTTCTGACTGGTTGATTTAATGAAAGGAAAACACCTCCAAAACATATATACCCATGTTTTGTAGATAGAAATGTCTCCTCCGATACTACAGAACAGCCAAGATCTGCTTGACCTGGTGTCCTCCTGTCCACTATCCCTTTCCAGCTACCGTGTAAGTGACCTTGTGTAGTTCATGTACTCACTCAAAATCATGTTCAGTCCCCACACTGAAAGGGACAACCTTACTGCACACGTACATGTGCCCTGGCACATATTACCAGGCTTCAGCAATGCAGGGCTCCCCAGACAGCTGAACAGGAGTTCCTCCTGCATATATCCCATAGACCTTCATAGCAGCTCACCTGAGCCACCACAGAGACTCCAACCAATCCTCTCCAGTTTCTGTTGGATTCATGCCTGATAAAGCATCCAGTCAGCATGCCAGATCATTGTTATACACATTCCTATGAACTATGTGCCTTTATGTGCTCCTGAAATGTGCCTTTCCCCTCTACAGCTGCGTGAGCCACTGCAGCATGAGTGCAGAACCAAAGAATGAGTCTCACCCTGGGCACATGGGATGTGACAAGTCTGCTAAAACAGACAACACTCCAACAGCTACAGCAGTTTCTCCACCACATATTCAATCTCCTTTCAACTACATACAAGTAAATGCATAATATGTATTTAAAGTTTCTTAGGCACACACCGCTAAAAAGGAAATACATACCTTTCCCTCCTGACAGGGCATTCACAGCATTATATTGTTACCATTGTGATAGCAACCTATAGAATAAAAATTCATTGTATAAACAGTTTAAGTTTCTAACACAGGAAAAAGCTCCACCTGTATCATCACCTAAAGAAAATGTGTTTCTCAAATGAGAGGTACTGGCCAAATAATACATGGTGTTAAATGGCTTCTAGGGATACTTTAGTTGGCGTTAGAGTATTGTAACAAAACCCACATTATTTTTATGCATAAAATATTCCAGTTATTCCAGTAGAAATCATACCACTTAGAGTCCACAGGAGGGCATTACTGCTCAAGAGATCACAAAACAGGCAGCGGAACAGTCCCTTTCCAAGGGTAAGCTTCCTGTGATATCATATACCGTTTGATAAAAGCTGATACAAAATCAATTATTAAGGAAGTAATATTTTAATTACCTAAACCCTTTTATAAACACAAAGTCATATGCTTTTAATTTGCTTCAACCTCCTTAATCTAGCCTATATCAGTGTGGCTGGCTTCCATAATCAACAAGTATTGACTGACTCTTTCAAAACAATTGAAGTAGTTTATCAACTGGACTTTTCATATGTTTTGTTAGTATAATGCAATCCTCTAGATTTAGATTTAAGTCTGGTTTTACCTTTCAACAGACTGTAATAACATTATCATTGATATAGATTTCATCTTAATTTTTCTAAATATACATAGGTGGAAATGGCTGCAAATAGAGCAGATTCAACCATAATTATCCAGATCACCCCAAGATCCACACACTTTCAGGCAAGGATTTTTAATCTCATAATTTTGAACAGCTATTGCTAGACTTGTAGAAGCCTCCCTCCTACCTAAATCATCCCCTCAGGCAGAGAGTAATTTTGCAATTCATAGAAAGATGTATTTAATAAAACATGCAGCAGCACCACCACAGACTTGCCCATCCTGGCCCCTGGCTTTAGCTACAAGTCTGAAGAACTTAAAAGAGATAAAACAATCCTTGAGAGAGCTCTTTGCTATTTTTGGCAATAGATTTATCTTTCTTTCTGTTCTGCTGATTGCACTTGTATCCACATAAACGCCAACCTGTGATCTCATTTTTGAGGTTATCATGAATTAGCACTGATTGGGAGAGGCTTTTAACTGAAAAAGATTTATTAACATGCACTGAGAGGAAACTAGATAGTCTTTTGCTACCTAAAGTTTGAATATGAGACTCTTCAGGATAAAGGTTTCTACCTAGTGCAAATCCAGATGGGGAATAAACCATTACCCCTCTCTTCTGTTTGCTTAATACGATACAAGATACTCTACAGGAAAAAGAGTAACTACAGAATAACTCACAGAAACTATTTCTCAGTAAGTAGTTTCAAAAGTTCATCTTACTGAATAAAATCTTCCCTGAGCCCTTTGTAGGGGGAGTGTGCTGAAAGAGAGAAACACACCTTTGTGAAGGGTAAAGAAGAAAGACATCAGAGAACTGAATTCACATCCTTTTCTTTGTATTTACAGTACCGTTTTTCCTTAAATCCTGCCTCTCTCCTCTTCTCTCTGAAGCTCAATTTCTCTATTCCTCTTTCATCTCTTCACTTTTCTGTCATAATTGATGATTTCCTTTCTTCTCTTTCCTAAAAGTTCATATAAGATCAGGTCATAATTTGCAGTGATAGGATGAAAGTAAGACAGCAAAACTGCATCTCAAAACTCAAGCTTTTTGTAAAGGATCAAAGAACCCAGCAATGCTGGGACAGACGTCTTTCACTGTATCTTCGTCCAAGGCAGACTAGGATCCTAAGTTTTGCCAAAGGAAGACCTGGAACCAGCAGTGATCTCAGCCATGCTCTGATCTTTTTTCACCTGCAAATCTTTCTTTATGTGTTTTCCACTTAAAATCTATCTGTTTTTTTTTTTTCCCTTGCCTATTTCTAGGTCCCATCTATTTGTTGTTCCACAGAGCCTCTGTAGGGTGGTGTTTTTTTTGTGGTGGTGCTGCATGACTGATATTTAGCTTTGTTTGGAAACAGCAGGAAGAGTTATGCTATGAAGTACCTGAAATTAGCTGTAAGGTATCCCTGCTATTCAAGAAGTTTTACAACTAGAGGCGTAAAAGCCAGGCTTTCTAGACACAAAACAACAATCTAGAATTCATATTTTTCATTCAGACAATCAAAACTGTCATTACAGTTTGAAACATGCAGGAAAATTGAAACAGACTGAGATTAACAGGAAAACCCTTTTGATTAGTTAAATATTTCTTCACTAACCATTAGGACACTGAAAGATGCTGTGGCATGAGAACAGCAGGGTTTGGTACTCACTATGTTGTTAGAAAAAGACTGTGGAATAAAAAATAAGAGATACAAATTATCATATTCCCCCCAAAATCTATGGGCTATTGAAAGAATTCATTCTTTGTCAGAAATCACTCTTGGGAAACATCAGCTGGAGAAGTTCTAGAGAGCTACAGAGGATTGAATCGGGGTTCGGACAGTGGAAACTTACACAATATGAATTAATGCTGTCACACTCCTATTACAATTACATCTTATCTGTTTTTCAGTAACAAAAGTAACTTGGCTGAAACCAAAAATAAAGATGCTAACCTTCCAGCCAGAGTGTATCAATCTTCAACTCAACTGTGTGCCAGCTGAAAGCTCATAGCCTAATATAATGTTTTAAATGAATATGCTGTTATAAGTAACTCATTTAAAGTTTAAGGCATATTTTAAAACAGTTGACTTTTCATTGTAGGCATGACCTAAATTGAGATGTATGAACCAGAATGAAGCCTTAAGGATATTGCAAAGCTGTTCTCTAGAGCTATGCAATACCATGGAGTGAAAACTAAACTCCAGGTTAGTGAAACCAAGTGATTTTTGTGTTTTTTTCCAATTAGAAAATAACTTCCAAATTGTGGAGCAGTGCACCCACTTACACACAGGTATCAATCCTTCTTCCTCTCTGTGATCTTTAGAGAAAGATTTATTGTGCAAACATAGCTGGCATTCAGCTATTGCTAGTTTAGTCAAATTATAACCACTTGCTGAAGATACTTAACAGGGAGTTGATCTCTCCATCAAACAGGAAAGTGAGAAGGGGCTGTGGTTTTCCTCCATCATAACATATTATATTACTTTATTGACACCATCTAGCACATCTGACACTAACATAAGAGATTTCCAATTATTCTTGCTTCCTTCTCTGTGCCTCTTTGAAGTGCTATAAAGAATAATAGTTATGAGGAAGAACTATTCCAGATCCTTCACAGATGTTATGGGTCTCTGAGCCAGCTCTTAGCCAAACTGCTGTTAAAGAACTCTTACATCTAGGAAGCTGAGAAATCATATGTATACATCTCTACTAAACCTTGCTTTCTGAAGAAGGGAGCTGCACCAAGAGTAGCCAGCCATCAGCAATGATTCCTGCTCAGCAAGGAATCATGTAAATGCCAAAGCAAAAAGTGAGCTCAAAGGACTTGCATGTTAGAGAATTTTTTCATCAACAGACTGTTGCAAACACAACAGATGTTACAAACTTAAAGTTTGAAAAACTGTTTATTATGGCACCTAATCACTTACCCTGACTTTCCACGCTGCCCATTGTCTATACATCAGAACCTAGTATCCAGAGTAGTAGCATATCTTCACTGCAACTGAGATGTGGGCCCTGTTTGCTATCAGCTGGCTAGTTTAGATAGTGCCCTGAGCTCTGTGCTTGTAATGGTTAATTGCTACCTGGTTTAAAACTGGCTTGGGAATATTTACACAAGTGGAGCTCATGTCTCAGGCTGCTGTACGACCAGATGCTTTGAAAAGATGTTCCAATTGATTTCTATATGAATATCATGCCTGACAAGCTTTTAAGATTAGGCTTTTATTGCAATGATTGTGCTGAGGTGATAATCAGTTTAATGACTGTCATTCAGTCTAGTGACAATCGCACATTGTTTTGCGGTTTCCTATTCACTTGTTTGCTTTGCAAACTGTGATAGAAATTCCTAATAAAACTCTTTAAAAATCATACCGCAACTACCATTTCCTATGCTACAATTTCCTATGATGGAACCATCTCTGAACTACTGAAATCTCACAAAGGCAGAATTACTCAGTTTACACTGGACATTGCCAAGCCAATTGAAGTCTTATCTGCAATATATTTTAACTTTTTGTTATTAGGTTACGTATAAAGTTTGCTTCCCATTACAGCTGCAGTCCTGCCTCGCAGTTGGTTATCAGAATCTACTGATAAAAGTTATTTTGTCATCATTTAATATTGAGCAATTTAGAAATAACCCAATCATTTATATATAGCAAACACAATTCTGCTGTCCATCAGCCTGTTTTACAAACAGACGCTACAGCACTTACCTGAAAACAATATACCCTGATCCCTTCCTACTCAGCTATAGATTCCACTTCGCATACATACCTTTGACATCAGGCATAAACAGATCAAGAGCAGCTACACCCACAAGCCTCTGATGTCAGATGTGACCTAATTCACAACAGGTTACAACAGAATTAAAGCCACAGAACACAGCAGATTGACATGACTGTAAAAACAAGGGGTTTACATGTTAAACACTTCAGTCTTCCCACAGAAGGAGGACTGCATGCAGTGTTGTATTAGAAACAGAGGTCTATATAAATAAGCAGCCTGCCCTTTGTTTGACGTTTATAAATAGAATCAGAACATCTTCTAATCTTCTTGATTTATTTCCTTTATAAACAGATAACACATTTTTATGGCTGGTTCTGATGTGTACCTAGGATGTTGCATGTTTAGGTCCTTATTAGTTTCCTGGGTTACACTGCAACCAGAAGCAGAAATTCTGAAGCACAGTTGAAAAGCTTTGTTGGTCCAGTATTTTTCACATAATCAAAACCAGCAAGTGCTAGAAATATATTAGGAAAGTCCATTCACATTGCTGGATTGTAGCATTTTGGTTAGATTTTCTGAATATAAAGCAGTGGGCTAAAACAAAAGAAATTTTAGGGGCAATGTCTTCCTAACAGTAAATCAGGCACTTGAATACCTAATTTCAGATTACCACAGATGTTTAAAAACAGGTTAGACAAACACAGCATGAATAGATACAGACATACTAGAAGCAGGAGGTTCATCTGATCTCAGAAGCTCCCTCCACCTCTATATTCTACAAATACAATAGCATGACAACTAACAATATTTTGGGATAACAAACTCTTACCTGCACTTTAGATACAGCATCAGTCTCATTAATCCCCAAAATCCTACTGCTTTTCAAAATCATTCCCTCAAAAAACACCCAAGACACAGTAAGATGGAATCGAGTACTCTCAAATGCTTTGTCTGCAGATTCCTACTTCTCTAATTTAATAGGGAATTCTCATCTAGTTTTCCTGAGTCTGTCCTACACAAACACATTCTAACTCTGGACTATTTTCTACCTTTCCTGGTACCAGAGAGCCACAGGGTGGTTCATGTGAGACTGAGATACTGGGGGTAAGAGGACCCAGATAGGAATTCAAAAGTTTAAACAGAAATGTAGCAAATAGCACATCCTAAGAATAAAACAGTTCCTTTCCTGTCCTGCAAACATTCACTCTAAATATTTAATAAGGGAATGTTAAATGCTGATTTTTATAAACAAGGGACTATAAAGGCTAGACTGGGCTTTTACTCGAAATACTGATAATAATAAAGCCCCTTTTCAGTAAGTCCTAGTGTAATATTCCATGCTTTGCTTTTCAGGAAAATTTTTATATTTCTGGAGTATAAGCTAAAATAGCAATTTATAATGAAAATACCATTATCTTAATTGCAATAGAGCAAATAATACATTTAATAAGATGTGCATGCCCTTTCCAGGCAGCTTACTGTGTTTTCCTATCTCCCTCAGTTAAGAAAGCAATAAGCCATCTGCAGATGTTTACGTATGAAATCCAGCACAGGGAAAACATTTGCACTGCAGAGCAGATAAGAGAATTGAAAATGAAATCGCAAGATAAGGTGTTTGACAGGGTGGAGGGAAGCCACACTGTGGAGGAAAATCCATCCCCGTGACTCCTGGTCCTTTCTCCTCCCTGCTCATTGCTGTTCGCCTCTTCCTGGATTCCAGAGCCTGGTTTATTCCTCAGCAGCCTTTCAACAGACCGGTGGATTCAGTCGCAGCTGGAAATTGTGGAAGTGTGGATTGTTTCAGGAAGAGAAGAAAGGAGAGTTTAAATATTGCTTTAGCACCAGATGGCTTTGCTTCAGATTCTTTCGTGCATAGAGGAGATGTGTGTGCTGGCTTGGTAATCAACTCAAAACGGGAAAAGATCAATTGTTAAAGGCAGTGTGGATTTGACTTGAATTTTGCATCAGGTAAGAAGTCAGAAAATCCATGCAACTGTGGCAAAAGTTACTGAAATATAGCTTTTGAAGGATTGTTGTAGTCTGTACACCCCACATTTAAAACTGAAGGGAAAGTTTTCTCCACATTTTATCTGTGAAACACTTTGAAACAGAATAAACAGATGATGTTTGCAACTGAAATATTCACTGCTCACTCTGAAGGGATGGGACTATGCATCTTTAACATCGGTAAGGAAATACTTAGCAAAGAAAGCCTTTACAAACTCGTTTGAATTTTAGACACTGCTTTTAGCTTTTTTTTTGCTTATGCATGTTTCAGTAATGTTTCTGCATCCAGAGGAATGAAACAAGTAGGTTAATTTGATCATTTCCTCATCATATACTCTTAGTATAGTAAGGAATCTTTTTCCAAATGCATGGAAGTAATTGGTTCTCTTATTAAACAATCCAATTCTTATATCAGCTGTAGTTGTGGTTCAAGTATACTGACTCCACTAGTATTTATTAGCTTAAACCAATGCCAGTATGGATTACAATATAGTTCATCATGCTGCAGTAAGTACTTGTGTAACTTATGTGCCTAATGCTGTGAATACTCCAAATGTTTAAACAGGACAAGTGTAATAGTTTTATTGCCAAAGAAATGTTTAAATTGCCTTGCAGGATGACTTGTACTAAAGCTACACTTTCAGCTCACACTGCAAACCAAACAGTAACATCAAATTAAGCTTTTTGCTGAAAAAAGGGACAACGTAGATAATGAGTGTGCCTAAAGCTGATCTACTGAGTGAACTGATCAGAAGGCAGCTCTACCTACCATCTCCCTAACGATGAAAAGTGCCAAAGAAGCCCCAAACCCACACTGAATTATTGGGAGAGGACACTCAGCACTTCCCATCAAACCATCTTATGCAACCAGAGATAAATAAGCAGGCATAGCAAATAGTGCATAAAATATTACAAACCTGGCTCAGTCTCATGTCCTTTGAGTCCCCACAGCTTCTTCTGCTCACATAAAAAGCAGGGAATAGCAAAGCTTGTCTTTGAAGGTGTCTTGCTTCCAAGCCAGGTCCCCTGCTAACACCTGATCTTTCCTCAAAGGCCAGGGCTCAGATCTGTGTGAGTCAGAATACCAAAGAGAAAAATCACCCCTGGGATAAAGCAGCCAGACTTTAGACCCTCACACATCTGAAGTGGCTGTAAAGCTCACCAGGGCAACATTTACCACTGGTTGACCTCTTATCCTTCCAGCACATGCATCCTTCTGTGTGCTGACACATCCAGCCAGGCAATTAGTGCTGCCCCAGGGAAAAGTGGATTACAGGATAAATATCACCTGAGGGTGCTGTTGCCCAGCCACAGCATTAGTTTCTCCAGGCTGTGACTGTACTGGCTTCAGAATCCCTTTCATTTCTCATGGATTCATTAGAAGCAGAGTTTTTGCAAGCTGGTGCACATGCTGTAGGGTGCAGAGCTCTTGTGCTTGTCCTACTGGAGCAGGGACACCTGCAAGGGGCTACAAAGTCTACCTAAGGCACTGGACTTTAACAACTTTTGCAGCATGACTGTACAGGTTTTGTGCCATGTCCTCAATATAGTTGTGGCTATGCTGGGTGGGTTTAGGGAGACTTAGACTTAATGAGCACAAAGTCACATAAGGGAACATCAGGTCCACAATCTAGTCATGTAAATCTACAGCCACTTCTCACCCCAACATGACTATGCTACTTGAATAGCATATTGTAATCAGAATGAGAGTGGTAATAGATGATCCAAAGTTGGTTGTGTTGGTTTGCATACTTCTTTTGCAGAAGTATCAGGATAAAGCAGTCCAGGGTATAACTCTACCTGGAATATTCTTTCAATGCCTGGAGGTAAATGGTTAGAGAATCATAGTTGCCAGTTTAACCCTGGATTTGGTGTTTAACCTCATGCAAGCAACCAAACATTTTTATTCCTTAGTGATTAAATAAGGAATTTAATTACTATTAATTAATTCTAGAATCACAGAATAGTTAGGGCTGGAAAGGACCTTAGGAACATCCAGTTCCAACCACCCTGCCATAAGCAGGGACACCTCACACTAAACCATGGCACCCAAGGATTCCTCCAACCTGGCCTTGAACACTGCCAGGGATGGAGCACTCACAACTTCCTTGGCCAACCCATTCCAGTGCCTCACCACCCTAACAGGAAAGAATTTCTTCCTTATATCCAATCTATACCTCCCCTGTTTCAGTTTGAACCCCTTGTCCTGTCACTACAGTCCCTAATGAAGAGTCCCTTCCCAGCATCCTTATAAGCCCCCTTCAGATACTGGAAGGCTGCTATGAGGTCTCCACGCAGCCTTCTCTTCTCCAGGCTAAACAGCCCCAACTCTCTCAGCCTGTCTTCATACAGGAGGTGCTCCAGTCCCCTGATCTATTAATCTATTAAAATTAATAGATTAATTTAATAATATATTAACTTAATTAGATAAAATAATTAGAAATAATTAATAATTTTTATTAAAAGGTTGATAAATCTTCTACACCCAAGCAGATTATTTCTAATAATAATAAAATATCCACCTACCCCTTCTTTTTGTGCATCCTCTTTAACTTCCTATTGCTTCTTCATCCTTCTTTCTTCACAGGCTCTCAACACTAAGGTATTTATTACTAGGGGTGAAGAATTGGCTCCTTCCAGCTAGTTTTTCTGTAATTCCTACTTCAAAAAGGAATTAAGGTGAGTTAAAGTTAAGTTTTGAAAGGTGCATGTATAGAACATACTTATCCCTTGTTTCAGTTTCAAAAGTAATGCTTTACATTCTTCTATTTTCCTTTCCCAGGTTGGAAACAACCTCTTTCTGGCTAGAAAGCTGGTGAGCCTTTCATTTAAGATTAACTTCTTTCCTCAGTGAGAAATTCAAACCCACAGAGCTACTCTGCTGAACCTAATTCTTCCCACTAATAGTAGTTTTATAACAACAGAATTGTACTAATATCAGAATTGTTGCTTGACGCATGTTCAAGTGTGAACTGAGAGAGGAATCAACTGTGTGTCTCCTGAGTACACCTTGTAGGAAAGTTTGGGGGTCTCATTTGTCAAACTTGTACAACAGCGAACGGTGTGCAGGGAAATGAGACAGCCTTTGGCAGCTACTGATATGGCAATAATAGTGTGTGCAACTGATGTGATACCTGTTTGCTTTGTATTTTTCTTAAATTGCATTGAGGAAAGAGGACATAATATCTGTAATACATAAGCAGAACAGGAGAATCCTTTAAATATGTAATTCATTGGGGTGTTGAATATCCCATAAAGCAGATGTCATTTTGATTAAGCCAGAGGGAGTTGGGATTTTAGCTCATAATACTTTCTAGTTCAGAGACAATATAAGTGTGATGCCTAAGCTAGCAACATGATGGCAGAACCCAACTCTTCTTTCTTGATAATGGAAAAGCAACAGATTATCCTCATTGGAATTCCTTATAATCTTGCTAAATCTTTGGCTGACATAGATCTTTAAATATTGTATTTTGAAAAGCAAAGTTTGTTGACAGTTGTAAAAGAGAATTTGTATCAAAATGTTCATACAAGTTTAATCAGAGCTATCAATGCTGTTTCTTATACATCACAATCATTACAGGTCTGTAACACTCAGTGCAGAACCTGCATCAACCTCCATCCATCTATATACACAAAACCACTAATACCCAACCACTGGCTTCTCCAGTGCTGTAATTATACTAGATTTGCTCAAAACTAAGTAAACTAAGCTAACAAAAAAAGGGCATCAACTGAAGTGAGAGACTCATGTTAATCATTGCCTTGGAAAGCTTCATACAAAGTACATTCTAAATAATACTAGGTTTTGTTCACAGGACAGGAGATGCTCCATGATGGATAAAGCCATTCAGGACCCCAGCAAGATTCTGTCTAATCAGACTATCTCTAACATCAGCTATTCTCAGTTCTTGAACTTTGATACGTGTCAGCCTTCCTTCCTTGCAGAATCCTTGCTTATTACAGCCTACACATTAGTTACAATTGTGGGGCTTTTTGGAAATCTTTGCCTGATTGTTATAATAAAAAGAAGGAAAGAAGCTCAAAACGTCACCAATATTTTGATTGCCAACCTCTCTTTATCAGATGTCTTGATCTGTATCATGTGTATTCCTGTCACAGTTGCATATACCTTAATGGACTACTGGATATTTGGGGAAGCTATGTGTAAAATAAGTTCCTTCATACAAAGTATATCTGTCACAGTCTCCATTTTCTCACTTGTACTGATTGCTATTGAGAGATATCAGTTAATTGTGAACCCCCGTGGCTGGAAGCCTAATATTTCACATGCTTATTGGGGAATTCTTTTCATCTGGGGGTTTTCCCTTGTAATATCCATTCCTTTTTTAATATTTCACCAATTAACTGATGAACCCTTCAAACACTTGTCTTTCCATAGTGATTTCTACAAGAATAAAGTTGCTTGTATTGAAGCATGGCCATCAGTTACAGAAAGACTCATTTTTACCACTAGTCTGCTGGTTTTCCAGTACTGCTTCCCACTGGGGTTTATATTTATCTGCTATCTCAGGATATTTGTATGTCTTCGAAGGAGACATGGGAAAATAGACAGGATGAGAGAGAATGAGAACAGACTGAGTGAAACCAAAAGGATTAATGTGATGTTGATATCAATTGTTGTGACTTTTGCAGCTTGCTGGTTGCCTCTCAATGTGTTCAATGTTGTTTTTGACTGGAACTACGAGGCACTAATGAGCTGTAATCATAATCTAGCATTTACAATATGCCACCTCGTGGCCATGATCTCTACGTGTGTCAATCCTATCTTTTATGGGTTCCTCAACAAGAACTTTCAGAAGGATTTGGTAGTGTTAGTTCACCACTGCAAATGCTCAGCATCAGAAGAAGTGTATGAAAACATTGCCCTTTCAAATCCCCAAACTGATGCATCAAAGGGATCTCTGAAATTAAATAATCCCCCTCTGGAGATCTAAAATAATCAAACAGGTTGCAAAGTCTTGCACTTCGGTGCAGATGACCACTTTCCGTAAGTCTAGATCACATCACCACTGAGTTTAGAGGACATTGTTGCCATTTAGTTCAGCAAGAAGAGGATTATGCTCCCATAGGCATACTATTATGACAGTATTAATGCTAATAAACCACCTCCAAGAGTACTAAAGACTTCATAATAATGAATTATAAAGAATATTCACATCTTACATTTTTAACCCACAGTTTCCAAGTCACTGGCATGCTACCTTAGCACAGCTAAAAATATTTCTATTTCAGCCACTGATGCAGTCTTCCTTCATTAACAACCAGGATACTGAAGCATTCCTAACTGCATCAGCCTTTTCATTGTTTTCTGGCCTTTTAATTTTCCAGCCCTCCACTGTTCCCACCTCTGGTTGGTCTGTACAAGAATTTATAGCATTTCACAGAGTAAGGAAGGCCCTTGGAGCTATCCTAAGCCTCCACCATCCTGTTTAGTTTTACAGGAGAAGTGGTATTAATGTCAGGCCCCAAGTGGTTTAAAGGCAGCCACAAAATGAGCACTAGACTAAACTATATGGTCAGTGGGGCAGCAGAAACACTTGTGGCCTTATAGAAGGGACAGGGCTGCTGCTGGATGATCTCCCTTTAGTGCCTCTCCCTACAAGTGCTCAGGCAGTGCATTTCTGTGGCATTAAACAGCAAAGTAAAAAAGGCTGGCATTGCTTTTTGTAGCACCAATTGTCTGCCCCTGACACCCTGATCAGAGTGAAGCAATCAGTCTTTCCACTCTGAATCTTGGTGTAAGAGGGTTCTTCGTTAGCAAGTGGAAGCTCTCTGAGCAGTGAGACTGCTTCAGAATCCAATGTGAATCATTATAGTTGTGCCTTGATTTCTTATCATTTCTTCCTTATGCTCTCATCCAACTCAAGTGCTGATGCTCCATTTCTGTTCCGAGCTTTCAGCTATCAAGTATGTCTTTCCTTAATGCTGCACTTCAAAAATCTTTGCTAGCTGAAGAGAGAGTATCAAGGACATCACCTTCCCACTGCATGTTCTCTCATTACATCCACTGGCTTTGCACTCATTCTGATGTCTAATTTCCAGACAAGTCAATAGGAGTGAATTGACTTTGGTAGGAATAGGAACAGCCAAAGAGAAGTTAATACATAACTATTATGGACTCCAACATGGTGTGTGATGGGGATGTGCGGAACTGCAATATCCAATACTCAAAACATGCTCAAAGCTAGTATTAAAATGACAACTGTTGCCCTGTGTTGGGTAACGCCAGTAACTTTCTTTTCCCTATTTTACTGGTCTTGTAACTAGGCAAAATTATAACAGCCTTGCTCACCACACGTTGTTACTTGATGCAACCAGCTGGAGGACTGTGAGCTTCCTTGGGGGAGCAGAAACATGGAATTAACTATGGAAAGCTGAAGGGAGAACCTGAGCTCCAGAAACTCATCCAAATGTACCAACAACATCTTAGCAGTGATGGGTTTTTAAAACACTGCATCTGAGTGGTTTGGACACATAGACCAGATCAATGTACTTATAAACATCCTTGTGAATGAATACATCCTTACATGTATTTGTATTTTATGGCTGATTGGGTTAACTGTAAGCACACGTAACTAGAGTCAGCTACTCAGAAAGTGTCATTCTTTGTGAAAACAATTCCATTGAACAGAGAACTCAATTGATTATTGACTGTAATTGTGTACGTGGACAAAAGCAGTGCCATTGCTGTGTGTTAAATACTTTGATTCCTCCTGTCTATGGACAAATAAATATTACCCTGTATAAAACTGCTGCGGTGCCCAGCTGTTAAAGTTTGCTGTCTATAACATTGATAGGGCAGTTCTCATACAAACAGTTCTGGGAACTGGTTTAGCATTTCACATGTTCACTTATCAGATAAACAGAGATCGGTGAACAATTAGATATTTGCTGGTTCCAGAAGAGAGGGGGACTTAAAAACAGGTAAAAACCTTCTCGAGGCTCATGGTGCTCCCATACTTTATGGTGGAAAAGGACAGAATCATTAACCCGGGAGGTTTCAAGTGAATTTATGCCTCAAGGGCAGAGCAACTTTTCACTCTGGTACTTTATGAACTGCACTCAAACACAGTTGATGTGTTTGCAGTTCTGTTTTCTTAGGCATTTTGCAGATCTGTGCCATTTATCAGAGTGGAAGTTTCCCTTCAGGAGCTCAGAGATCTAAAGTGCAGCACAAACACTGACAGAGCTATTCTGCATGCTGCACTACAGCCCAGATGGTGCTTAATCATTGCCAAAGCAAAATCCACTACTGTGTTTGAATTCATCAGTATCTAAGTAGGAGAAAGACACTTGTGATTTTTCTTACTTAAGCCAGAATGTTCATACCACATTTGGCTGCACTATCAATATTTTATCACATGCGATCAAAACTCCTGGGATTTAACAGTAACACATCACTGGGACCATTCAAGCCTGGAAGATAAGATGCTTTTATTTTACCCAACCCTGATCCACTACAAGTGGCAAATGATACCCGGGTTCTATTTCTTGCACCATATATTGTAAAGTCACATCACAGCTGTGGCAAGGCAAGAATAATTCCCTCTGGCATGACTCTGAATTAACATTGCACCAAACTGCCCCACAACAGGTAGAATCCTGAAAAATACTGGAGCTGAGTTCCGGGGAGATGGATTTTGCATCCCAGAAGTGTCTGAATCTTACCCAGATTCTAGAAGGAAATCAAATTTATGGCAAGTAACTACATACTTACAGAAATGTGGCCATAAAATGCAATCCCAATGAGTTGGTTTACACCATGGTTCTTACTTAGCAAGCTCTGCTCTGTGCCTCCTGAAGCACATCTTGATTTTAGCCTATGTTCCTATAGAAACCAACTTTATACCATTATGTTCCTGTCCTTTGGATTCCAGTAACATTTGAGCCATTGGTCAGTCTTAACCAACTTGGACAGAGAATAAGTGTCTCATGGCTTATTACACCCCTGTCTTTGGGAGGATGGTGGCTGTCTAGAAGACAAAATGCAGGGTGCCAGCCCCTGCTGGAACACATACACATATCTTCTTACTTGAGTTTATTTGGTTGTTATTTAAAGGAAATAAAATAGGGTTTGGCTTTCAGGGGAAAAATCATTCTGCACATGCACAGATTCACCTTTTTTTATCTCAGGTCCCACTTTCCCCAGGCCCATCCCATCAGATGAGTGACAAACCAATCCATTAGGTATGCATGAACTTTGCTTCACCATATAAATGTCTCATTTTCTTCTTCATTGTTTTGGACAGTACTCAGGGAAAAGAGCAAATCTATAGCAAAGCTTGGAGGAACCTCATAGCAAAGGGTCAGATGGACTGCAGATGTACTTAGTGGAACCTCATAGGCTGCATACATACAAAACAACACTGTCCTTTTAAATCTATGCTAATAAGACCCTTGAATATATTCCACAATGGCAACCTTAGAATTATCTTGTCTGCTGTCACTCAATTTTAAACAAGGCTCCTTTGGCATATTGCTTGGTTTCCATGCAAATGCAGACTGATGTCTTTTATTCCATTTCATAGGCTTCTCTATTAGTCACAGGCTATTTACATAATGTGATGGAATTGGCACCTGTGTGGAGCTGTTCTCTGTGCAGAATTCATTTCACCCTCATACCTAGTGAGGAAAACTTGTTAATCCATGTAGGTGACAAGGGTGTTAACAGCAACACACATTACTTTCTCCTACCAAGAATGGCTACTACTGTCAGAAGCAGCTCCCAGAGTTTGAGGTCCCTCTAAAGAGAATTGCTTATACCCCCTTTCCAGCTCCAGTTTTAGGTTGGAGACTTCTGCAGTGCAACTATTGCCGTAAGTCAGCAAATAATCTCTTTTAACATATCCAGGCCTAATATCCCACTCTCTGTAAAGCATATCTTTCTCCATAGTCCACCTAGCAAGGCTGTCAGCACGGTGTGGTACCCTGTGCATTTCAGAGAGCTTTTAGTGTCTTACTGCTTCCAGCTTTATATCCACAGACCTTTCTGACTGTGTGAGCAGGATGAGTTTTCACTTACACCAAATACACTCCTGCACTGATTCGGAATCAGGTTTAAAGATCTCCTCCTTGGGACTTGTATCACCAGATATCTGACTCAGACAGGCTGGGGTTTCTCCTGAGCTCTCCATAGGGTTATCCCTGCAGGCACCCCCTGTGTCCAGCTCTTTGTTGAGCAGGAACTGTGGGAAATGTCACACTCCAGCAGTTCTGAATGCTGCCATCCGGGTTAGTGACCGTAAACGTGATCCAGAGAGAGCGCATTCTCCAAGGGCATCTGCAACCTTTGAGCACTGCAGAGCCTCCTGCCAACCAGTGTCAGACCCCACACTTGATGGGCAGAAACCTTAAACCTGAGGCATATGAGGGTAAATCCATATTTTGATGGCTCTTTATTAACTAAACCAGCTAAAGCTTTGTCTGTAAAGTTACCTTTACATCGAGTTGATGGCATGCACATAAAACCATAGACAAACTACATTGAATCGCCAGTCGGAGTCCTGTGACTGACTGGGAACACAGGCTGCTGGCTTCTAATTAAAGAAGTTGAGGCTCCTTTGAAAGTTGGCCACAGAATTAGTATTGAATCCAAAAGCACAATCTGAGTTGACTGAAAGGTCAACCGCAGGGAGACTGCTTGATGGTCCAGGAAACCCAGGCTCTGGCACCACATTTAAATGAAACAATAACAAAAAGGCATTCTGGAAGCCTTTGATGAACAATAAGGGTTTTTTTCAACCCATCCCCATCATGCAAACAGACTAAGCAGGGAGGTTCTGAGGGTGTTAGGGAAGAAAACCCCAACGATCACATGAGCCCAAGCATCCTGTTAAACCTCACTTCTTTAACCACTGAAATACAGGAGAAATCAAATATCTCAAGGGAAAAGAAACTCTTGTTCCTGTTAGCATCATTTCCTTTGCTGACTCATCAGTCTACAGGGTTCATCAGCTTTTGCTCAGGCAGCTTTGAGTCCTCACCTCTTTCCATAAGGAAAATATCCAGTGTACAAAGAGTCGTACTCCCATCGAGTTAAAAGGCTGTGTGGAGTTAAACACTTCCAGTATGTGTCTGCATGCAGGGATCTGCAGCAGCTGTACTAAAAGCATTTGAGAATAGCAACAGCAAATAATGAACAGAACCAAATGATGAACAATTACATTTATATAATCAAGAGTTACAGTGCATCTGCTGCTGAGGAATAATAGCGGCTGCTTGTTTCCTTAGAACAGCTCGAAAATCAGCTGGTAGTTTAATAATTAACAAGGCTTTAAACCATGGAGAATGGCTGAATCACCAAGGATGGGAAGGCACCTCTTGAGCTCATCCTGTGCTCAGTGAGGTAAAGTGCTTTTCCTGGAATATAATCACAAATTTACCCAATTAAATCTGCACCAGACACTGCTCCTGGGAGATGTGGCCCTGGAGGAGCTGTGAGGGTGTGCACATGCAGCAGTGCCTGTGTTCCTGACATCACATAGCACACAGCATTGCTGATCCCAATGTCTGATCTGGCTCAGCATCTCCCCACACTGGGGGTTGGTTTTTTACCTCTGCCTTTTACCTATTCATGTTTCTGGCAAATCAGGAGCCAAAATCAAAATCCCCCATTGGAAGCCACTTTGGCCACCAGCAGAAAGGTGGCTGATGTGGAGACGGGATGTGGAGCAGTGACAAAGCAGGAGCCTCACACATCTGGGCAGATGTGAAAGGCAAGAAGTAATTCATTATCTTCCTTTTTTCACCCCACAGACCCAAGCAGGGCTGAAATCCATAGAAATGAGCTTCCTGCCCACTCTATTTGTTGTGTTCTATTGGGTTTGGGAGTTAATATTTCAGTACATGGTACAGATATAGCAATAGAGACCAACAGAACTGCCTCAGATGATCGGAATCCATAGACCCTGCAAATCATTGCCATCTACATTTGCATTAAATCTGTCTGGAGGATGCTTGTCAAATCTGATCTGCAGAAATATGTGTCAACCTTTTATAGTGACTTTCGTGTCTTACCTTTAGAGCAATCACACTGGTCCCTGAGGCAGTCAGTGCTCACATGCCACCTATAACACAACCAGATTAGCACCGCATTTGCTCTACAAGCTGAAGGTGTTGAACTGATGCTCTGCATTGAAATGAGATCTCCTGTACAGAGCACACAGCCTGGCCCCCATTCCCAGCCCTGCCTTGTGCTCACCATCTGGGGCACCTGCTATGCCTGGCTTCAAACACTGGAAGTGGAAGGGACAGATTTAGAAACAAGGCTTTGATCCTCCCAAGATGTCTGCTGACCACACCATAGACTTCTCCTGCTAGCAGTTAAACCAGCATTGTTCTGTGCTCCCTTCAGATGACCACTGTTAGTCCCTTCCCAACTCAGGTTCATACACTTTGCTCTTCCTTACCCAATTTCTTACACCTACTTTTCCCCACATTGCTTTCTTCTTGCAAACCTATGTACCTGGGTTTGAACGTGCTTTGACTCTGGCGCTCTTTATTCAGCTGGAAAGAAAGCAGACTTATACTCTAGGCAATGAAATGAGTCTTTCACTGCTTGAAAGCCTCATTCCACCACTTACCAGACATCCACCATCAGTACAAGGAGCCCCTTCTGCAGAACAAACAGACCTCCTGAGTACTGCCCAGTCCTGTGCTACCCCTCAGGGCACAGCTTCCAGTTTAAGCCTGCTGGAACACCGGGTACCACTCTTCCTCATCTAAAGCATCAGCTTTACTCTCCAGCAATCAGCCGTTACTCTCCAGGTTAAAATACAGGAGCAGAGAGTACTAAACTTCAAGCTATCTTTTGCTAGGTCAGAAGATCTTTGTGTCATCATCACCATCTAACTTAGGGACCACTGAGAAAGATGCACAGAGAAACCTAGAACCAAGGTCTACTGTAGCTCTTGTTTTACCTTCAAGGTACCATTTGCTAACTGGCAAAGGAAGAGCATCCCCATCTCCCTTGTGCACAGGTGGAGCCTGGGCTCACACAAACAGTGCAGAAGCATTTCTGCCCTCTTGATGCCAGGTTCCCTGCTGGTAACATAAGGGAAAGGGAAAAAGTGCCCCTTAACAATAGTGCTTCTGCTGTTTGACTCAGGGGTTTGATTGAAAGAGGAAAGCACAAAGAGCAGCTGAGCAGCTGCTCCTAACAAGCGATGTTCTGCAGGTTGATTTTTAAGTGATGAGAGGTGCAAGCGCACACCTGCACAACTCAAACCCTTGCCACTTTGATCCAACAGCTACTTTCATTAACCAAGAAAGAAGCAGCAAAGGACAGTTCACAGCCAACACACACTGGCAATACACTCAAATACTAACGGCTTTACTGCCACAACACTCAGATTTAAACACTTATACTGTAGCAATTGCTCCATAGGTTCCATATGCAGCTCTGATCGAAGGCAAAATCTGCTGCAGTATCTTTGCACATATGATGCTTTCACAATAAAACACCACTTTCTGGACAAAATGTCATTCAGCTTCGCACAAACCATTCGCCATCTCCAGCAGCATTTATCAGTGTCACCCCCCATGCTTGAAGTAGAAGCTCTAGTGACAGAGCAAAGCAGCTGCCAACAATGTATGGGTTGAAACAGGAGCTGAAATAGCTTAGAGGCAGATGATATGTCCTGAAGGGAGCTAACAATAAGCATCAGACAACATATATGTTTGCTGTGTTTCTGTCTGTACCCGCTGGTCCCTCGATGTACCAAGAGCTTGCAGGTGATGGCACTGCTGGGATCTGCATTGCTGCACTTACCCAGCATACCTCCAGGTAAACCAAGCCACAGAAATTACAGCCAGAGACCCTGGTGTACAGATCACTGACTAGATATTAGTTTAAACCCCCAAAAAGGGTAGCTTTAATAAAGTCATCACTTGTCTGCCACTGCCTGTCTTATTCTCTGAAGGCAGAAGTCACACAAGGTTCACCAGTGACTCAACACCTTTCTGAGCTATGGAATAGATGGGGAAAATGTCTCTGCTCCCACAAGCAGCACACTCTCACCACCCTGACCCAACATATGCTGTTGACAGCAGATATCTTTTCTCCCCATGTGCTCCTCTTTACCAGACATATCCAAAAGAACAGGCTGGATGAGCTTTGCTGCCTACAACTTGATGAGAAAACAACAGGGATTTTCCTTCCCCCAAACACGAGTTTCCCTGATATTCCCAAACACTAAAACCCCTTGGATGGTAGCAAGTTCCCATGTAGGTGAGAAATGCACGTGTGCAGCTGAACACAGCAGTCACAAAGCAGCTACACTAGGGAGTGAGCGCCTCACACCATGCGTCATTGTCACTGAGTGGAAGGTGCAAAGAGGGACTGGTTGGGCTCTCACCATGGGATGAGGCATCCTGCATGCTCCACAGCTCCTCCTTCACACAGCACAGCCCCACTCACCCTCCCTGCCCTGCAGGGCCTGGCTGGCACCTCTGCACTGAAACACTGGTCCTGACACACTGTTAGATGTGACTTGGGATTCCAGACACTGATGGGGAAGCCCCAGATGGACACTGAGCCAGCAGGACCCTGCCCACACTGCAGCAAAGATGTTCACAGGGCTCAAGGGGAATTCCAATGTCCCTAACTCACACGGGAGGGAGATGGGAATACATTTAGACTGTGAGTACCTCAGTTCCCAGCAGCTGAAAGGAGAGGAGAAAGGGATCTGATGCTTCTATTTCATCCTCACCAAAGCAACTCTGCTTAACTGAGAGTCTATGGCAAGTTTAGATTCTATTCCTTCAATCTCTTACAGCTTCCAAGATGCAGCATTAATGCCCTAGGAAGGCAGAGAACTCAAGTTGCTATAACCCTCCCACTTACACCCACCGTGCTCTCATTACAGAGCACCACAGGATGTTCACTTACACCGAGGACTGGAGCCTCACAGTGCTCCTGCAAACACAGTGATGTTTCCTCTAAAGAAATGCCACCATTCACAACTGGCGCAGTTGTGCAGGACTCTGTTACCAATCCTGCAGTTAACAATTATAATTAACAGCTGGGGAAAGGGGAAGCACGGATTAAAGCACTGTGTATGCATCCCACAGTTCCATATGAACTATTCTTCAGCAAGACATTCCATGTTGCACCTGCAGACTCAGTCTATTCATTGCACTGCTTTACATCAAGTCCTGCGCAGTGATTAGAGCAGGGGACCTTGACAGAATAGGACTACATGGGTTTGTCCCTGCTCAAGATCTGGGGCTCCTGGATCATCTTCCCAGGACTTCAGGATGAGCTGGTCTCAGGGATCAGTGGATTACGTCCAGCCTCAATGCCAGCTTTGGGTTTTCTCTCCAAACTGCCTGCACAGGCAGCTTTTAGGCCAAAATTTCCCTCCCAAGAGACATTTTGCCCCAGTGTAGAGCAGCTGAAAAACCACCTAAAGCTGCTTCCTAAGAATTGCTCTCCTGAAGAGAAATCCACAGCCTAATACAGGGCTGGCACAAAATCATGTGCACCCCAACCTGCACTTTATGCCCCATGGCACTGACAATGGAACAAGCACTGGCAATAGCCAAGTGATAGCTCCCTGTATCCTGAATTACACTAGACATAGGTGCAGTGCATCCAGTCAGGGACGTTTCTCCTCTCCCTCATACAGCTTTAGAAGTATAAATGAATAAATACAGGACCTGAAACTAAAGGTTGATTTCTCATGCTTACACAGGCTCAGAGATAATCTCACTGCGGTTCTCAGTGGCATTAATTCCTGCAGTGTGGGCCCAGTGTCTTATCAAGATACAAGGAGTGCACTACATAAATATACATCTATCACAGAGAGTGGAATAGCTAAAACCCGTTTTCATCTTTGCTTTTGCACTTAGATCTGCTTTGCAGATATTTTCCTTCAGCAAATGATTCCATCCATCACAATTAAAGTAACACAATGTAATCTTCCCTTTCCTTTAATTGTTCCCCTCCTGCCAGATAGACAAGTTCAAGCTACATTCAAAGTAATATTTAAAATAGAAAGATTAGTTTCAGAATTAGCACAAATCTCCTAATGGGTTCAGAATGACAAGCTGGGAGCCTTGCAATGCATTGATTTTTGGTGCTTACTTTTAAAACACTTCCCAAATATGACAGCATGAGTCCAAGCTGATATTTCCCAGGAAGCTCTAATGAACTTGGGTGTTCCAGCCCCTCTCAAGATCAATCTTCCTTGCTGCAAACACCCTCATTCCCTGGTGTGCCCAGGGCAGAGCTGCCCCTCAGAGCCAGGACAGTGCCCAGAGCACATGGAGGACAAGCCATGCCCATCACCAGGCAGCAGCTACATCTCAGGTACTTACATAGCTCAGGATACACGTGATGTATGGTTAAATCAATGACAGATTTGGCCCTCATTTTCAACAGACTTACTACAAGATCCTGTTGCATTGTGACAGTAGGATGTGTATTAGTACATGCAGCAAAACCTAACACCATATCAAATCCTGTTGGAATAGAGCCTTATCAAGGAATGACTGGAAGGAAATATGTTCTCCAAAAATAGCCAGAGTGTTTGCTCATGGCACTCACACAAATGGTATCTTTGAGCCACAGCTCATGTCTTTGCCAAATGAGAAACCTCTGCAAGAGCCTCATGGTTCTGCTCGTTTCAATTTTACTCTTGAGATTTAATAAATGGACAGTAGCACATTTTGAACAGAAGAGATTTTTGTGTGTGTGTGGTAATTATTTTCTACAGCACATGGACAACATAATACAAATCAAACTAGCAGCCTCTGGGCAGCAATTTGATGCTCATTTACACAGAGGAAATAAACAGGGATAGGAATCCTCTTAAAACATAGGGTGGACACAAGAAGCCATTGATATGGTTTGAGTTGCCATAAAACTAAAGGCAAGCCATGGCAATTATAACTTTGTGAGGTCTTTAACTACAGTGTCTTCTACTTGTTTACGTAATCACAGCTTACTCTGTGACATCCAAAGCCTGACAAGCTTCTTCTATGCTCCTACTACCTCCAAGCCATACAAGAAATTAAGAAGCAATCTTACAATAAGAATAATGGGCTTGTGGGACACAGGGCTGTGATGATGTAAAGGTTGGGAACACAGCCACAAAACCAAGTCACACAGGAAGCCAGGTGGAAATAGAAGCTACAATTCCCAGCCACTGCTGTCACACATGGATACATGGTATGACCAAGCAGCTCATCCCTTCCCATAACTCCACCAAGCTGATTCCTGTCTCAGCCTTGAGGATGAATAGGCTGAGTTTTCAGGCATAGCATGGAATGTCTTGCTGAAGAATAGCCCATATGGATCTGTGGGATGTATTGACAGTGCTTTAATGGTTGGGTGACAAGGAGCTCTGTCCCATCCCTCAGCCACAGAGCAGGCATCATCTCTTTTAGGCTGCTTGGCTACAAACCGCTGCGGGAAGGCACCCAAGAAGGAGAATCACCGGAGGAATCAGAGCTAGCAGCTGTAACTGTACAGCTTAAACGCTCCGTGACGAGCTGAAGGATGCCCTGAAGCGAGCTGTGGCTCGCCCGACCAGACACAGGGCGCTGGTGCCATCTGCCGTTTGCTGGCCACTGGCAAGCACGGGCAAGCCAAGGAACAGCCAGCAAGAGGGAATGACTTGAGAAATCAATATCCGGAGCAAAAGAAAACCCTTGGGATGCCCGAGGGTCTCCTGTGGCAGTTCAGGGATAAATGGGGCTTTAGGCAAAGTTTATTTGCATAGGAAATATCACAAGGAAACCCTTGCTGACACAGGTGTTAATGCTGCATGAAATGAGACACAGGCACCCTTCCAGAAACAAAGAGCGGGGCAAGAACAGAGATTAAGTGCTTACATTTAGGGTGAAATTACTCTTAGTTTAGCTTAGTTTTAGCTCCTCAAGCACGACTTCTGGAGCTCATAAACCCAGGAGAACACACTAAGCACTTTTCCTGCTATTGGGGACACAGAACCAGCTCCATACACAAAACCCAGAGAGAAACCCAGTCTGCTCTCATTCCCCATTGAAGGCACTGACAGAGGCTCACAAATCCCCATCCCTCATGCTGCTGGGAGTCACTTCCCTGAAACCTTCCTCCACCACCACCTCCACCTCCTCCTCCTCAAGCAGAACCATTTTCTCTGCTTGCAGGACCCCCTCAGTGGGGCAGGAGGTGACAAATCCCTAGGGAAGTGCTGGGATATCTCTACCCAGCATGGGGACAGGGGATCTGCCCCCTCCCTGCTAAGGGTGACACCATTGCAGCCTGTGACCTGTGGGACTGCAACACAACCACTGCCCAACTGCTTTCTCAAGATGCTCAGCTAGCATCCAGGTCTGATACAGAGATAGCAGCTCCCAGGATACTGGTTTGAGTTTGACAAAGGAGGGTGTTAATTTGCTTGGACCCAATTCAGCTGCTTTGTATGAGAATCATTCCCACTGTCCTTCCAGAGGGTTATTTATACTGACAACTGTGCCTTGCCTTTAGCACTTAAGCCTGCTCTCCACAGTGTCTGGTGTGAAACCTGTGTCTCTCCCTACCTACTAACACTGACAAAAGGTACTGTGCCACACAGAGAAGGCAGGTACAGTATTAATGGCAGAGCACAGACAGCGCAGGGTTTTAAGTGTCCTTGCATTGAAACCTGCACATTGAGGGCCAGAGGTGCTTGTGTGGCCATGGGAAGCTGCAGCTGTTGGGGTGGCATTCAGAGCATGCCAAGGGAGCTATAAACAGCCCGCCTGGGCGGCGCGAGCCGAGTGCGGGCAATCCACACACTGCATTTGTTCTGACCAGCTCCAGCCAAGTCAGAGCCTCTGCTCTCAGACATCTTCTCGACCCCAGTAAATTGGCTCTGTCTCCTGAGCATCAAAGGGAAAAGCCAATTGTAAAACCAATTGTCGTGATGGGGAAGGGAAGGAGAAGCATGATGAGTGCAATCTTTTCTGCTCTAGGATGCTTAGGGAAAGGCCAGGATAAAACATTCCTCTCTGGAAACAGCTCTAGCTGGATAAAACCCAGACCTCCATCAATGGGGAACACTCACATGCAATTCCTACATGCTTTGTGGAGCTGTATCATGATGCATCCTGCAGAGGCTTGTTAGGACCCAACTGGGGCACATCTGTGCACTATCTCTATAGATATCAGAGTAAGTGTCCTACCCAGGACTGGCACACATCCAGCCATGCTCATCACTCCTCAGATTGCCTATAGATAAAAGTCTGTGTAGCCCAGACTGGCAGAGGTTTAAGTTACAGTGGAAAATATATTAGATATGTCAAAATGTCTGTAGTTAAACCCAAGGGAATGCTGCTTGAACACATAGCTGTAAGAGCATCCAATAAGCGAATGCCTCTAGGCATCGCATAGGAACATCTCTATTGCAACGCTGTCAGTGATATTTAATTTGAGGGTAGTCAGTCTCCCCATGAACATGTTGCTCCTGGGATTCAGTGTGTGGAGAGCAAGCAGGCACCTCTGCTGAGTTGCTTTCAGAGGTTAACACTGGCAGATGATTGAGGACCTGTGCCAGCAATGCCAATTTGGTTACTCAAAAACACGGTTCCACGTTACTCAAGCCTATCTACAAATCTTTTCCACTACACTTGCTCAATCCCCTTGAAGTCTACAGAGATATGCCAGCATAATTCAGATGAGTACTTACCTAGCAGCACTGAGATAATATGGATTTACACCAAGATGCTCACAATAAGCCTCTGGCTCAGTGAGAACATCATCTCTTTAGCAGAACAACCAGTAACGGCAGGAGAGAGGTTAAATGTGTCCTTTGATCCAAACTCAGCCCTCCCATAACCCTGCATCGCTCCTCTGAAGCCAGAGGAACCGTCCCAATCCCAGTTTGGGGCTGGAGCAGTGCACTGTCAAAGGCGGAGGCAGCCCAACGATCACTGCTCTCAGAGCCTTGGCTGAGTTCCATCACTCAGACTTGGCTGAGCCTCCCAGTGAGGCCGGTTCCAGACAGGTTTGAGTGAGTGCAATCAGCCAAACTTGGCTGGGTCCTTCAGTGTTTGCCACCCACCTGGAGACCTCAGGGGGGAGGAGATGGGAAGGGCTTGGGGAGCCTCCAGGCACATGCTCCACTGCCTCTGGACCACAGGCAAGCTCTGACACCTTCTGGCACTGGCACCTCCACATGACCTAAACCCCCCCAAGCCCTGCTTCTGTTGGCAGATGGTTGCTATTTACTTGCAATTGTGTCCATTGCACTGCACTGAGGATCTGTAGAGGAAGAGCACTGACTATTAACAGCAATGGGCATCACAAACTTCAAACATGCAGATGCAGAGCACCGTCCTTGCCCTCCTGTCTGCTCAGTACCTTCTCTTCCAGCATCTATCCTCAGCCAGCCTCTGACAACCAGAGCTAAACCACTCTTGGGGAAAGACCATTGGGGCGTGCCAGGTTACCTGGAGCTCCTCTCTCTCCCAAAACCCATAGCACTGCCAAGCTCTTTCCTTATCCCAAGCTCCCTGTGACATGAACAGCAGTTACACTCAACTTGTTCACACAGGAACGGGAATGTGTGCTGGATTTCCTTGCAGAAGTGAGAAGTTTCTTCCTGAACATTGCATCTACCATAAGAATTAATTCAACTCTTACCATCAAAACTACCCTAGACAGCAACTTGCCAGAGAAGACACATAGTTTCAAGGCAGGTCCATTCATTTTCACACCCAGACCATTTGTTAACTACATTCCTCCATTCAGAAATCCCTTTGGAAAAATAAAAGTTTGGGAAAAAGGAAAACCAAATCACTGCTCATCTGTCCCCGAGCTTGATGTGGTGTTAATTGAAATGTCACTTCAGAGACCCCTGACAAAGCACTTCAGGAGGAAGGGCCCCAGCACTTGTGGCCTTTGCACCAGCTGCTTTCCCACTTTGGGAAGGGTTTAGGATGGCTGGAATAAGCGGGTTGTGCCTCTTCCCACCAGCCTGCACTCAAGCCAGCGTCAAAAGTTCATCTGCGCATTACGCCATCAAGAGGTGAGCAATAGTTGGAATTGCTGGGGCTGGATTGTGCAGCCAGAGGATCCAAGTGAATCCCACTGGCTTGTGGCAGAGTTCCTCATCCACAGGAGGGGGAGAGCAGCACTTCTGGAGTTCAAGACCCCTCATAGGTCTTTGAGCACAGATGAGAACCAGAGAGGCAAAAGACAGCCAAAGGAAGCAGGGGCAGCTCGCAGAGCATCCCTACCCCACAGTCCCTGCTGGAGGGCAGGATCCACACATCCTCAGGCCCAGATGGCCTCAATGCCATTTGCAGGGACACAAAAAGATGCTACAACCATTACGAACAGTGCCAGGAGAGATGCTTTAGCCAGAAGTGACCTTTCCACACAGCTTTTGACACTCAGCACAAACAAAGTGGGCAGGTAACTGGAACCCAGCTGCAAGCTGTATTTTCCAACTGGGAATATAGGGAATCTCCAGAATCCCACAGAAAGTGACCAGTTCAGTGTATCTTAGACTGCTGGGCAAGGCTTTGCAAAGCACCAACGTTATTGTCATGGTCACAAAACTGGTGAAGGCTGACAATGCCCAGACTGAATGGTCTAACACCCCTTCAGCCTTGGGATTGCACTGCTATGGTAGAAGACAAGATCCAACTGATTTATAGACACTTTGAGAGCAATGGGCAGCTTTGCTTGGGGATCTCTCCTGCCCTTCATGCATCTACACAAAGCAATTCCTCCAAATGAGATGTTAACTGTGATTTGGAGCACTGGAATTGCCAGGGCAGCACACTGCACTGGCACTGGGCACAGACACAACCTGCCCTTCAGCAATGCCCTCAGCTCCTCCTCCTCCTGTATGGCACCTCACTGGATAAAGCACCTTGCTTGAAACCTCAGCACACAATGGCACTATGCTTTTGTCATCATCAGGACCTTCCTTCAGCTCCCATAAGCTTTACACAGCTCTTCTACCAAGCCTGGAGGATGCTAATGTGAAACTGTTCAGGTCATTAAGACCTGAACTGGCTACACCAAACCCAAGTTATCCCCCTGCATTCCTCAGCATCTGGGAGAGGGGAGAGGCTCAGGTTTTCTTTATATTCCAAATGAATAGGAAATTCTTTACATTCCAGACCTGTATGAGAGTCCTGCTTCTAATGAAGTTTCACTACACTCCCCTTTCAAAGTAGAGAATCACAATCAGTCTGAGCTGGCATCTTTCCATCACTCAGGACTGATAAATTATAAGTAAGTCCGGATCTGGTCACTGTTGCATCTCACCACAGTAGAGCTGGTTTGTTCCAGCTAATGGTGCCACTCTGCTGACTTCCAAGCAGGCTGGGGAGCATAAATTGCTGCAGTTTATTCCCATCCAGCTGACATTCCCGCCATGCCATCACTCACAAGCAGGGACGTGAACATTAGACGTGTAACCCACCACCCCAGACAGCCTCAGTCCTCGGAGGAGAGTTGGTGCAGAGGAGACTTCAAGACTCAGTGCTGGCAGCAAGAGCCCCAAACCCAAACTGATGGCTTAGAGAGGTGAGTAACACTTTAATTTCTAGCACAATAATCATGTTCTCCTGTTACTTGAGGGCTTTGCAGGGGTGGGGAGGAGGGACAGGGATGTGATTTTTTGATTTCAGAGAGCAGCGTTCCCCTTTCTGGCACACTGAGCCTGTGGGCTCAAAGGGTGGTCAGTTGAGCATCCTGGCTAACCAGGAGCTCTTACCCCAGAGCAAGCTTGGCTCAGTCCTCCTGACTGTATGAGAATCTCCTGCCCTCACACCAAGGAAACCCAGGACCTGTGGTTTCCAAAGCAAGAAGACTCCACTGCCAACCACAGTGCATCCGGCTCTACAGCACATGTACATGGGGTGAAGCCATGAGCTTTGCCCCTTTAACATCCAGCTTTATTAACAAGGCACTTTGCAAGAAGCCAGTCCACCAATACTTCATTTAGTACCTTGGGCTGAGAAAAGAGGCAAGTGGTCCACAAGACACTCAGCTGAATGGGGGCTCAGGTGTCCATCAGCTGGGCTCCACAGCCACCTCCTAAACATGGCTCACAGGCAGGTTAAAAACAAAAGAGGAGGGACAGAGATGCTATAGAGAGGGATAGAGAGCCAGAGAATATAATGCATCTTCTCAGTGAGAGTCTTTCCATAGCACTGGGAACTGTGCAGAGTGGAGGGTATGGTGCTGCCTTTCATTAGATAAACTTTTAACTGTAGAAAACCTTGTCACAAGAGGGGAACAAAGAGAGCATGACCATAAAACCTCTCCACCAGTTGGAAACAGGAGCAGGTATGTACTAGCATGAAATGCAACATGGGGTGAGAAAAATGAGTCCTGCCTCACTTTTCTAATGAAATGGCATTAAAATCTTAGAGTTTGAGTACTGCACATCTATGGTTACAGAGCTACAGCTCTGATCAATATTGGGTCAAGTGCAAACTAAATCAAGGCTGGCTTTCTAGGTTGCTTTTGGGTGGAAATGAACATCCTTGCTTTAGCAATGCATTGTCCTGCCTGACAGGCCTGTGGATTTGCATGACACCAGCTGCTTCCATATCAAATGCTGTCTATGTAGTTAAAATTAGCCTGGTCTCACCTCCGGGGGGGGGCGGGGGAGGTGTGTGTGTGTGTCTGGCTATGCAGCCCCCATCGTCCTGTGTGGGCTCCCCAGGGATGAGGAGTCCACTGCTTGGCACAACCCAGGCACACAGTACCCTGTGGAAGCCAAATGTCATGGCCATTCATTGAAACTCACCTTTTGTCCCCCTTGATCATGGGGTATGACATTCACTGTCACACGAGGTGTTTGTGAGAGCTTAAACACAATGTTGATGCTTCCTACAGACAGAAAATTACCATTAGACCAGGTGCACTTTTGTGTTTCATTCAAGAAACATCCATGCAAGTTTTTTAACAGTATGCAACACTTTGTGCCAGCTCAGGTTTCTATGAAGTGGCTTGGGGGGGTATAGAAAAAAGCTTCTTTTGACTGTATAGCAATGGCTTAATTCAGGCAAGTTGAATAATGACAGGTTTGGGAATTGGCACTTTTAACTGCTTCATAATCCACACCTTAGTTCTACAGACATGCCTCTAAACTACTGTGTTCAGTGATATTCTGGTTAGCTGCACTTTTCATGCATGATTTATGCTCTGTGTAAAAGTTCTGAGGCTGGAATAGTTTTTATACCATGGTTTACAGTACAACAGGTAGGTCCCTGTTTAGGTCTGTGGTGCAGATGATGAGTAGCAGCTGACCACATGGTTCATATGCTCACCACGAACCCCTTAGTGCTACTGTGACACCTCCAGGAAGGTGCCTCTGGTCACATCCTCACACCATTGACATGGGGACATGGGAATGGCTCTTCCCAGTGGCTCAGATGCTTCTGGGTCAGCAGGCATGAGCTAAAACCATCCCCTGGGGTGGCAGAGAAACAGAGACCAGAGAGTTTTAAACAACAGCCCTCTCAGGCAAAAGTCTCCATGGGGATCCTGGAGTTCTTGTGCCATTGAGTTCAGATCTCAGCCACTGACTCTGCCCCACTCTGGAAGCACTGGCATTGCCTTTGCTGGTGGCCTGGCAGGCTGGAGCAGGGGCAGAGTCCCCAGCCATGATCCCCTATAAACGTGTGCTCAGCGTGAGCAGTGCTGGTGGAGCTGAACACAGACAAGGTTTTTAGGGCAGAAATCACTGTGGGCACAGATGTGAGGTGATGAAGTGCAGCCGTGGGTAGCCTGGAGGATTGAGCACTGCTGTTCTGTAAACGGACTCCCTGCCTGCAGCACAGGTTGGAAGCAGCGCTTATGGCACTAGCGATCAGACACAGTGCATGAAACTTGGTCACTCACCTCCATTGTCACTGCAGCCCTCTCATTGCACAAGAGCACGGGCAGCACAGCAGCCTCACTAGCAGTGAGAAGAGAGGATAAGCAAGCTCAGGAGCTTTGATTGATCTCTGGATCCTCCAGCTTTGGTGACAACAGGTTTATACGGCAGAAGCATCAGACCACCAGTCAGGACAAGCTGTGGGATAACCAACCAAAACACATCTGTGAGACAGGAGATGACAGAAGTTATAGCACATGCTGCTTTGTGTAGCACTCCAGAGAAAAATACTATGCAGATTCCTTTGTACTGCTCTCAGCCTGCAGACATCCCATTGGAATGTGCTCCCATCTGAGGATATACTTTATTCCTATTCAAAACAATTTAAATCAGCTAACTCAAAGCAGGAGGCTCTGAGACATAAAAGGCTCTTTGTCCCTTTCAGTGGCAACTGGTATAGTAAAGACATCCCGTGCTACACTTCACAAAGAAGGGGGAACACAAGTGACAGGTCTGGGCTGGGGACAGCAGAGCTCAGGACACAGCTGTGTTCTGCAGGAAGCACCAATGTAACAGTACAGCCATGGACTGCAGAAGCAACATCACTGGAGCATGGATAGCAAAGCCATGAGTCACACACTGATCACACAATTCCAAACTTCTCCCAAGGGGGGAATGACATATCCACCTCCTGGGAAGGTGTGCCAACCTGAAGGATGGAGCTGGCCAGACTGGCTCCATTAACCTAATCCTCTTTATGATTCACAGGAGAGTTATCACTGTATTCGAGGGTGGAGAGGTTAACATACCTGCTGGCTATAGAGCTGGATACTTTCTACCTTAAAGGGAAAAACATGGGTTGTATTTATGCATTAAGGATGATGCTGTTTCATTATTCACCGCAGGTATCCATGGAGGAATGGGGATAGCATCCTCCAGCAGTCTGCAGTGAAAGGGAGAGCAGGAACTTGATTCCTCCCCTCCTCATCCTCAGCTGGGTTCATGCAGACAGGAGAGGAACTGATCAGGCACATGGCTCATAATAGCTTTGTACCAAACCAGAGCAGCTCCACACTGCCCCAATGCACCAGCTATCCATGCAAGCATTGACAACACAGAGTCCTTAGCAAGTAGTAATCCAGAGCCAGTAAAAGCCTGTAGCTGTTTCCCCAGAGCTTACAGGAAATAACTGTCTAGCTTTGACATTACACAGCATCCTGAGTGCAGAAATAGTCATTCCCAGGTCCTTCCCATAGCACTGAGCACTTGTCCTCACAAAGGACACTCAACCTCCACCAAACACAGCCCCTGGGATGTGCAATGGGAACACCAAAGGCACACAGAGCACGAGCAGCAGAGAGCAGGCAGGTGCCTTAGGATGCCCACATGTACTACAGCTTTACTCACATCTGCACGTACTCTGCATCCATGGCACCAGAGCCATCACACACTGCACTCCCCAGGGCCTGCAGTCTTCACGTGTCAGGCAGTCTGGGCTCAAAATCTTTCCATGTTCCTGTAGTGCTCTGGCATGCAAAGAAGTGGGGTAGGGTTGGGGTTTCTTATAGGGAAGGAAGCAAATGAGCAGGATCCCTGTTTGACATGAATCTACCCACTTTAACAAGTATGGGGCCCCATGGTTGCAAGTGGAAGCTTAGCATCTCTTAAAATAAGCTGTAGGCGTCTTTCAGTGTCAGTTCTTAAAAAGGGATTTAGGTCACTTGGTTCTAGGAACTCCAGTTTGACTCAAGTATCAGTCGGCAGTTCAGCTGTTATCCAAATAAGGGGAGGGAAAGCCAGGATTTTCCAGCCCTGAGAAACAGCTGTGCTCCAAAGAGGCATGTAAGAGGAGGGATAAAATTAATTCCCTCTCAGCCCTTGCTTGGGAGCCATTCCCAGCCATTGGATGGACAGCCCAGCTCTCCCACATGGAGAGGACCCCACTAGGCGGCTCCAGAGCCACACCAGGAGGGACTCTGGGCTGGATTTGGGACCTTCAAGGCAATCAAAAGGTGATTTGAAGGGAGAGACTCTGCGGCCCCATCTCCTCACACTGCACTTAGAGAGGGACGTGTACCATGAGCAAAACCACCCCGAGTACCTGCACCCCTACACACTGCCCACGGACACCAACATCCCACAGACCTTATGGCCATGAGAGGCACACACAGGGGGTGTTCACAAATGCTCAGCATCACATCAGGGACGTGCCTTAAATAAGTCCAAGATTAAGTTTCTATTGTGCTTTTTCCTAAATTAAAGCTACCGTTGCCCAAATGTCATCCTATTCACATCACAGAATCCCAGAGTGGTTTGGGTTGGAAGGGACCTTAAAGCTCCTCCACTTCCAACCCCCTGCCACAGGCAGGGACCCCTTCCACTGGAGCAGCTTGCTCCATGCCCCTGTGTCAAACCTGGCCTTGAGCACTGACAGGGATGGGGCAGCCACAGCTTCTCTGGGCACCCTGTGCCAGCGCCTTCAACACCCTCACAGGGAAGAGTTTCTGCTCAGCTCAGTCTCCCCTGTTCTGGCAGGTTAAAGCCATTCCCCTTGTCCTGTCCCTACAGGCCCTTGTCCCGTCCCTACAGGCCCTTGTCCCGTCCCTACAGGCCCTTGTCCCGTCCCTACAGGCCCTTGTCCCAAGCCCCTCTCCAGGTTTCCTGTAGCCCCTTCAGGCACTGGAGCTGCTCTAAGGTCTCCCCTTCGGGAGCCTTCTCTTGTCCAGCTTGACCCAGTCCAGCTCTCTCAGCCTGGCTCCAGAGCAGAGCTGCTCTACCCGTTAATCACTGATGTTCCTTTCCTTGCCACATTCTGCTCTGTACAATGCATGAACTCATCTTAAGCTTACAAAGACTTTCAAGCATGAAGCACAGGATGCACATTTCAGCAGCATGCTGTTCTCCGTGCTTCAGAGTCTTTGTTAATCCCAGAGGGAGCCTGTCCTTGGAAAGCTGGTGCTCCTTTCTGGCCTTCCTGAACAGTACGTATGGAAACACCCCCAAGAGCGCCATACACAATTCTGGAGATGCAAACCCCACATCCTCCCTGCTCAATGGGAGACATTAAAAACCTAATCCATAGAAAAGGAGCCTTTGAAATGGTTTATTTCAGTGCTACATGTTCTGAAAATACAAAAGACTCTCGGCAAGCCTCAAATCCAATCAGGATTCTGCATTTCTATTAATGCCTTATCAATGGCAACAATAACCTCTTCCAGCTATTTGCTAATTTTCTATATTTTATTGTATCTCAGCTGCTGCAAACCTGCCCTTTTCCCCTCCCAAAGAACACTCATTTGAGGAGATCACTGCACGGTTGGAAAGCATCACACATTGCCCCGCAATCCAAGCGGTCACCTCGGCACCCTCAGTGTGTGGGAAGAGAAATGAAATCACACTCTTCTCACTTCCTACAGAAACCCTGTTATTCACAGCCCAGGAGCAAACAGAAGCCACTTTCAACTCACACATTCACATCCCCAAGTAACTCACAACTAAAAAGCTCGCTGCTGAAGTGGTGATAATTTCCCCCTTTAGCCATATGGCACAGAAGAAAAACAGCTCAAGACAGAGCTTTCTCCAGCCCATTGCCTTTGGGAGAGCCTGTCTTAGATCTTAAGTTCAGATCACTGTTAAGCTGTACAAGGGAGTGTCACAAGATATGCAAGTGTCTAGCATCCACTCCCAAAGCCTGAACACCCCTATGAAAATGAGTAACACCATCAGGTACATGCAGATGGCTTGCAAAATGCATTGCTTTCCAACTGACTGAAAGTTATGTTCATACATCTATTTGAGCCTCTTTTCTAATGCTGGTACATTAACATGACGATGCAGTCTAGGTCTGCCCCACTTCCAAGTGTAAATTTTAACATGTTCTCCTCCACCCTAAGCACACTCTTTATAATGCAGTGTATTTCAGACCCAGCAGATGCTCATTTAGTTCCTAAAACAGATTTAATGGCTTTTCCATGATCTAAACACCTGGCAAAGGGGCTCCACCCAGCTTTAATACTTTCCTAGCCCTGTGTTAAATTTGGCCTAGTGTTGCCTATAGCATAATTCAGCAGCCATGTAAACTATTCAGGTAATGCTAGAATGTCATCATTATGGTCTGTGTCAACAGCGTGATCTGTATGTACCTTGTAATCATTCTGGTGTTGGGTTGCAAAGGTCCTTGGGCTCTTCATTTGACTGAGTCTAATTCTGTCCCCTTCACAAAGATCTAGAGTTACACTAAGTAAAGGCTGACATTTACATGAGACACTAGGACTGCTAAAATGACTCACCAAGGTAAAACCTTGGCTATATGTTCTTTCAAGGGCATAAGCTGTGTAGTGCCAACAGTTCATAGAGCCCCAGAGTGATCTGGGTTGAAGAGACCTTAGAGCTCATCCAGCTCCAACCCCTGTCACGGGCAGGGACACCTTCTACTGGAGCAGCTTGCTCCAAGTCCCTGTGTCCACCATGGCCTTCAGCACTGCCAGGCATGGGACAGCCACAACTCCTCTGGACACACTGTTGGAGTGAGTCACTACTCTCGTATGAAGAGGATCTGCTGACCTGCATAGAAAGCTCTGTGCTTAGCAAGGCAAACCCAGAGAGAGGGGCACGTCATGTGTGGAGCTCAGCAGGACACAGGAGTCTAAAAACAGATGGTTAAAGAAGCCTGGAGCATCACTCATCACTAAAGAAAAGGAGAGGTGTCAGAGAGAAACCAGCTACCTCAGAGCGACCTGTCAGAGTCTTCCTGGAACCTGAATGACCTCCTCTCATTTCGGACAGCCACAGACAGAGTCTCACACACAAGAGAACCTTGCACTGGCACAGAAGCCCACAACTTCAACCACATGAAACCAGTCAGTAGCAGCAGGGTTGGTCTCTGTTGCAGTCTGTGTCCAAATGCCCTCAGTGTATTTACTCTCTCAAATTCACTCTGCCCTTTAAAGCAGCACCAGCCACCACATTCAGCACACCTGAAAGTCTCCTGGTTTATTGCATTTCCTCAGTTCCAATGTTGTTAAGTCTCAATCAAAACCAGAAAATTCAGACTAAAACAGTGACTGTTCTAGTGATGAAGCTTATAACCCTTTTATCTATTCCCGTGTCCTCTCCTTTACCCAAATCCAATATTAGCAGTGAAAGCATCCAACACACTCACAAGAAGCAAACTGTGAAGTGGAAGGACCAGATGAGAACAGAGCATCAAACATAAACCATGCATGTCAAGGATGATTTTGTCTACAACCCAGGGTGCTGCAAGCAATGTGGGTTTCAAGGATGGCTTCAGCAGCCAAGCACAGACTTCCCAATGATGGGATCTTCCCTCAATTGAACTTGTAGGAGCTGCACTAGCAAGAGATCAGCCAAGCTTTCCTCTAGCACTGGCAGCTGCAGTATCGCCTATATAACCTCATGTATTTACTGCATGAACACTAGCTGCTTGGCATGCTACATGGCATTAGTCCAGTTTCACATGCAACTTGGACAGCCATCATCTTTGGCCATGGACTCTGCCATGTCAGGCCTTAGCAATCATCATTGCAGTGAGGAACTAAAGCCACACATCTGAGTATTGAGCACAAATCCATACGCTAATCCTATTCCTGCTTAGTGCTAAAATTCATTTCTTGCTTTATTGTGGCTGGAAACTTGTCAGAGGCTGTTCTTATCCAGGTCACTGGAGCAAGCTCTCTCCAGGTTCTCTCTTCTCACTCCAGATAAAGTGTGTCCAGCCTTTCTGAGCAAGCTTCCTGGAGTACCTCACTGTGCTTTGATCTTACACCACAGCCTGTCCACTCTGACCACCCCACTCGATCTTGCTAAGTCTGTGCCTTCTGTTTCTAGGAGTGCCTTGCCTGATTCCAGACCAATCATGGACTTGGAAACAGAGTGGAGCAACCAAGAGTGAGGGCATGTCTATAGGAGAATGAAGTCTTATGTTGTACAGAAAAAAAGGGGCCATAGATCCTCCACTGTGGTTTTGTTAATGCTGCTCCTGTGTGGAAGGAACTTTAAAGCAGGTTTGTCAGCACAGGAACTCCTTCCACAATCTGCTTTTTCACAACCCTTTTTCACTGGGGAAAGAGCCAGAAAGATCAAATCAAGTAATTTTACAGGTCCTGGAAAGTGTGCTGAGCACCACCTGACGGCTGCAAGGAGGCAATGGGATCAGTGCCACAGGGATCTTGGGTGGCCTACAGCCAGGATGGGTTTGCAGGGGGAACCCAGGGCAACGCAATAACATTGGCTTCCCAGGCCCTCCTCCCATATCCAAGCTGTCCTTGCATCACAGCACAGCCCTGTTTGATGGCTCCATGACATAACCCTGGCCAGGAGCCATCCTTCAATGGCTTGGGAGACACTTATAACTCAAGAGCAACAGGCAGGAATATGAAAGCCATGGGTGGTCCATGTCCATGTGTAACAAGGGAACTTGCTGCAGGCCTGGGTGAGCCACCCAGTGCTCCCATCAGGAATGTCTGACTGCCTTACAGCAGAGATTGTCCCATGTGCCTGCCTGCAGTTGTTCATGTGGCTACAGCAGTCAAATCCAACCAGTGAGAACAACAGAAAGCAGAAAAGAGCAGATTTCAAGTACATTATTTGGACCAAAGAGCTATGCAAAGCCTCAGAATGGTTCAGATGCAGGCACTGATGTTATCTGATGAGATGGGCTGTTTTGTAGCCCACGGACCTGCTTGAGGTAACTATATCCTAGTTGATGCGCCTCCCTATCTCTACACCAAGCACCTATCTGTATAGCTACAATTATGACTCCAAGACAGGGTGGCAGTCAGCTGGATGACCCCAAATTTGCAGTTACTCTACCTATTGTGTTACAAATCTAAGTACCAAACAATGCCATACAGAGCTGGGAGCATCAAGTGTAAGATTCAGACCTTGAAGAAACACCCAGGTTGGACTGACCTAGGGCAGAGAAACAAATGCAGCCTTAAGGAGAGACTTCTGACCTGCCAAGCCATCACCAGTCATATCTAATACTTAGCAGGCTGCAAGCACAAAGCAAAGTTGCCACCGTGGTTGAACAGGCAGGAGCTCACAAGGGGACAGTTACAGTGGCCTTAGCAACGGATCCCTAAACAAACAACAGCTTTGCAATCATCTGCCAATACCTTAAGGTACTGTTTGCATGACCACAGACACAAACATAGGACTTGGTAGTAACATGACAGCATCAACTACCAGTCAATGTAGAATAAGGCTCCAAATCTGACACCACAGGTGCTAAGATGGGAGAGATGGTGAAAGGCTGGATTAACGGATGGGGAACACATATCCCAGGGCCCCCTTTAGCAAGTCAGCAAGTCGTGAGTATTGCATCACACCAAACAGATCACCAGGGGACACCATATATTGCTCCCACAGGCAGCAGAAAGTCAATTCAATTGCTTCCACACCTCCTTGCTGACAAACAGCATCCAACTCCTTCCCCACAGCTGTAGCACAAGGCAGACACAGAAGCACCATTCCCATGTCTCATACATGCTGCTGTCTCTCAGTCCAGAGCCACCTTTTTAATGTTCACTCCCAAAGCAGAGAATATGACAACAGCACCACTGCTGTGCTCCAAACTATTCATCAAGGCAGGCAGCTTTACTGATGCAGCTGAACCCAGGAGAAGCAGGAGCCTGCAGTATCCATCAAGAAAAGCCTCTCTTCTTATAGTAAAAAGGAAGCAAAGATGAAACCTGTAAAGCTGTTAATGGCATTGTGAGCTAACAAGCTACCAGTAACCACTTCTTTTTGTGTCAACCCAGTATGCCACAGTCCCTGTAGAGAAGGATCTGGTAGGTGGTTTGTTTTCACTTCAGCTGAAGTAACAAGGGTTTACTTTAGACTCTTCCATCTAAATGCAGAAAATCCTAACTCCACCATGAAGCCAGGTTTTACAGGTGGCTTGGATCTGTATCAACAACCTTGATTAAATGCCTCCATCCTCTGGAAGTGACCTGAATCTACCCTCAAATATTAAGGATGCTCCCATTTTCAGTTCACAGACAGAGCTATCAGTGCATTGTAAGGGAAGGAGGCAGCTCTAAACACACACTGATTTATGTTTGTCTTTCCAGGTTCATAGCATAAATCCAAAGACCAAGCATCCTGGCAAGCCCCAGCATCCTGGCAGGGCTGGAGGAATGCCACAGTAAGTACAAACATTGTTGGGTCAAGTATAATCAGCCTGCTAAAGTGTCTGTCTCCATCTTGCCCTTACATGAGCACACATCAATGCTCCACCAGGGAACAAGCACATATCTTGGACTGCAAGTATTTGATCATCTTAAAACTGCCTTTCTTGCTTAAATAGAGACCTTATTGTAACCTGTATGTTAGCTGAGCTTTAAAGGAGGATGTCAGGCAGAGAACCAAAGTTTCTGCTTATTTCTCTACATTCAGCTTTACTGTAGTCAGGTCGCTGGGATGAGCTAAACCACTTAGGGCTGTTGGTACAACAGGACAACTACTGGCAAGCAGCACTGCTTTTTAAATAGAGACTACAAGATATGGGCGACTAACTGACTTATAGCTCCAAGATCAGCAGCATTTACTGGTTATCAGCTCTTCTTTCTGCTAATTTGGTGTTCACCATCCAGGGAGGCATTTCCTCTTGAAGCACTTGAATGGAGCCTCTCCACATGGTATTTATTAGGCTGGCACATGAGCAATAGATAAAACACACTGACATCTTCTTCTGTTTCAAAGTAAAGTGCCAGCAACACAGCTGGGTTTGCACATATGAGAAATTCAAGCTACAGAAATCACTTTTCTTTGCTATATAGATGCAGAGTCCCTCAGCGAGCCTGACTGGGTCTGCCTATGGAAGCACTCCTGTGTTCACAAAGGTAATGAGCAAAAACATAGCTTGTTCTGCAACTACTGGCATTAGATTTTGAGTTTGCTCCATCCAAAGGTATTTTGAGGTTGGAACAGTGGTTCATTTACAGTTCAAGAGAGTCAGGATGCTTCATTAGCAATGCTATCAAACTAACATCTTAATTAGTAAATGATCCAGACGGACAGAACCACTTACATGACTTCATCTCGTTTACTTCCTACAAAGGAGGCTGGAGTGGGAGCCTCTCATAGTAACCTCACTGACTTTGTTGTATCCACTGGAATAGGTGTTTTTTCCTGCTTTTGTATCATTATCTAAACACATAAGTGAGCTAAAGCTTTTTAATGAGCACAGGTCTACAGGTGAGAAAACCCTCCATTCACAACCCACTACAAATGCATTTAGAATCAAATCAACTATTCTAAGTGACATAAAAATATGGGCATTGAAGGGTGCATCATTCCATAATCATTCCTTCAATGAGGAAATACTTACATCAGCCATTTAACACCATTTTTTCCTCCTTCAGGGTCTACAGAACATAAGAGCTACGAAGGGTCAGTTAGTGGTGTTTGAATGCCGCATTCGCGCTACACCCACCTTACAGGTTCACTGGTACAGAGAATATGACCAGATCATAGACTCTGCTGACTTCCGAATCCTAAGGAAAAGTAGGTATTCCTGTGCCTCTCTGATGTCATCTCACTGGGGCAGTGATAGGGCAGGAACAAGAGCTGCTGTGAAAGTTAGGAGATTGTAGATGTCCATAGAGGCAGAGCTCAGTTTACAAGCATCAGATGAGCTGAAATCACAGACTGGGGTGCCAGAGCTTCCCTGGCAACACGTGAGCAGATCAGGCATGATGGGAGGAGACTGCCATGCTGTTAGTTATTAATGTAGGCACTACTGAGCCATGTGGGCATTGTATATTATAACTACTGAGGAACTTAGGAAGTATAAGTACATTTTAAACCATTTATGATATTCCCAAGCATGAGCTCATAGCTCCAGTGGAACAAATTCACAGTAACTAACTCCAGAGTCAACAGAGCTCTTTCTGTATCACCTGTGCTTGCACCAGCAGGTTCCCCATTAACACCTGAGCTTCCCCTATCCAGGTGATATTTCTCTTGATGGACACAAAGGGGTGGGAGCTGAGATGTCAAGGAAAGCAAGGGCTGAAGGTCTTTTTTCTGGCATTATAACCATTGGATTTCTTTCTCTCTTATTTTGAGCAGAGGCTTGTTCATCAGCACTACCTGGTAAGTACAGTGCATTTTTTGTCAGACATCTCAATCACTTAACCCATGCTTAGTTTTTGTCACCTTATCCAAGATAAAACAATAGTGCCCAGAGGGTAGCCGGAGATAGCATCCAGTGTCAGATTTAGAGCTCTCGAGTTCTTAGTTTTGACACAAGAATCTGAAAGACCCTGATGCTTTTCTCAACAGAGTACCCTGTACGTTAAAGGAAAACATATCACCCATTCTGACCTGTAATCTTTGCTGAGGTTTAAACATGAGCAAGAGAATACAAACTTCAGCCACAGAAAACATGCTTTGTTCCACTAAAGTCACAGGAGGAAAGATTCTTCCCTCAACTTTGCTCTTTCTGAATCCCTTGACTTCCTATGTGCTTTCATCCCTTTTTTTTTTTTTTTTT
>NDXB01010734.1:33570-100069 GCA_002631895.1 Agapornis roseicollis | reverse complement strand
TTTTTTTTTTTTTTTTTCACTTTATTGCTGCCAACCCCCGTCACTAAGTAACAGCCCTTCTGCAAGAACCAGTTCCCACAAGTGAACACTTGGCTTAGATGGTACAACAGCATGCCTCAATTTGTTATTCCAGAGGAAGTCTGCACCCTGGTTATTACAGAAGCTTTTCCAGAAGACTCTGGGATATTTAAATGTGTGGCTGAAAATGAATTTGGATCTGCAGCATCCAGTGCACATCTCTCTGTGTCCCCAGGTAAGCACGTGGGTTTCTTAGCTAAGCAATTAAACACAAGAGAATTTGCTGCTGCTCAGCGTCAGGCAGAATCACAGATATTTGCCAAGCAGAAGCCAGACCCAAACACTTTGGTAGGCTCAAGAGAAACATCCCAAAAATGCAGACTGCTTGGGTACCTCTCAAAACTGGATGCAATTTGTTCTGTGTCTCTGCCTTTAGCCTCTCATCTTCCTAAGTCAAGGATGACAAAGTGCAAATGATGGTTGATCCCCAAGCTTCACCCCTTCAGGGATTTCAGCTTAGCCCAATGTATTGTCTGTATCTAACCTTGTTTATTGTTAACACATGACTGGTCTGGCTTGTGCTGAAAGTATCTCCAAACAGAACAGCACCTCAACATGTAAACCAAACCCACCAGCTGAGCAGCCAGGTTTGGCTGACACAGCTGTGCAGGTTTCAGTCTATGCAGAGCACAGGCAGACTGAACTCTCATCCACCTACATGAACAGACCAGTTTCCCTTCCCCTGCTACCACATCCTGCTGTACTGGTGAACCAGCACTCACTTGTGGACAACTCTTCTTCCAGGAGCAAAAGAGCTGGAAAGCTTTGTGGGTGCTGCCCACAGGCCTGCTGTACAAATCACCATGAAGAAACCCACCTTCCCTAGGAACAGCCAGGCAGGAGCCAAGGAGCGAGACCCGGCTGGGCTGTCCTACAGCACAGAGCCCCCAGGCATGGGCAGTCGAGGAGAAGCCACAAAATTCAGGCAGATGAATTCCAAGAGTGAAGCTGATGATTTTCATGGAGCTTATGAGGATTCACCTCAGGCTTCACCTCTGCGGTAAGACAGCATCACATCCTGGGTTAGCTTTATACAGTCCTTAGGGGATGGACTGTCTGGTGACCCCACAATTCAACCATAAAGATCCTCACACCCCATACCTGAACAGGGAAATAGGCAGATGCAGTAAATGGCGTTTTCTCCAGTGCCTATCTGTAAGTAGCCTTAAAACATCACCCCAAATAATTCATCTCTAGAAGACCTATGGCTCCTGCAGAGCATGAGGCAGAGGTGACAGTACCTGGGAAATGTCAAGGTACGGTTCTGTAGCCTCAGCCAAATGGCATCACCTCATGTTTCCATTTCCCATTCTGAATGGGAGCAATAAAACTTGAGATCCTGGAAGTGTGATGCAGATGGTACCTGCAAAGCACTTTATGGAGGAAAAGTACTGAACCAGTGACCCACCAGATAGAATGAAAACTGTCCCATTCCACAGCAGGGACACTCCCCACTCAGGACATAGAGGCTTTTCCCAAGGACAAAGTGTTCCATCTCATAACAAGACTCGATCCAATTTCTGTCCCGAATGCAGCCCTCAAATAGCGAATGCAGTTACTACGTTGCTAGTTATCCTGTTTCATTGCTCCACAGAAGCAAGTCAGAATGCACCCCTTTCTTAGCAATTCCATCCCAGATTTCTGTAGCGTTTCTCAGGTGTTTATAGGCAGAACAGAGACCTCAAATGGTGACAGTTAAGATGTCCAAGCCCTGCAGAGGAGTGTCCTTAGCTGTCTTAGTGAAGGAAGAGCTACAGGGCAGAGTGTGCCTCCTCCCAGCTGAATGCCAGCACTGAACCCTGTTACACCGTGTGTAAACGGCTGTGTGGGACAGAAAGTGTTCTGCAGTATAGGTTACTTTGGGATGTATTCAGCCACTTTAATTAAACTCAGTTGTTTAACAGCTCTGAACACCCCTCTCCAAACTCACTACATACAGCCTGCACTTGCTGTTGTCACCTTCAAGCATCACAAGCTTAACACGTGAAGGTGACACCCTGTTCAAGTCAACTCATCCTCAACTGCCCCACGTCCAAACACCTTGAGATAAGGCTGTTGCTTGGGAGTATCTAATGTAGAACAACACTGCATTGCTTGGAATCATTACACAATGACTGTTTGAAACACAAGCACACTGCTAATTGTCTGAAGAACAAAATTAAAGCCTTTATAAAATAACCATTAGCATAATTATCTCTTGGAAGGGATAGGGCAGTAGGAGGTATTTACTACCTGTCTGTTTAGAACAGGAGTAGCTTTCCAGCCTCTCTTAAAGGCAGCAAGAAGACTGTGTTTTGACATTTATAACAAGCAAGTTATGGGGAAGCTCGTTTAGATGATACTTGTTGCTCAGGATGCCTGCTTGTAAAGTTTATCACTTGCAGCAGTAGCAGGGAGCTGCAGCACCTGATATCCTGATACATGAAGGGGTATAAAATGCCACCAAAATCAGCTATGTAATAGCTCTTAAAATTTTGGGCTACCTAAACTAAACTAACTAAACTAATTTTGGGCTAACTAGTCTAGAACTGCAGAGTGCTTTTGGTTGACAGCAATGCTGAACCACATTTTGGAAGGTGTTTACATGTCTCAAGATACAACAAGATAACTGTTAAAGTTTCTAGATATACCCATCTATAAGAACTTAAACATCTCTAAAGCCCACAGTCTTATTGCCATGTGCTTTGAAACACCATTCTGAATAGGACTCAGCACTGTAAATGTTGCTGTTACCTCAAAATAAGCAATAATCTCTAATGATGAGCTGTACAATAACTGTCTTGTTAGCCAGTTTTAGCTGTACAACTCCCATGTAGCATACGTGGTTGCAATTGAACTACCAGAGACCTGAAGCAATACCAACAGTGTAGGACAAAACAAAGCTACTACTGAGAATAACTATAAAGGGAATGAAGTCCTCGTATTCATCATCTACAAATCATTGCTTAGCAACAGCCACTCCACAAGAGCTACAAAGTGCAGCTCTACAGGACTTGTCACTACCAGCTACTCCTTTCTGAGCCCTTTGTATCTGCAGCCTTCTCAATAGCCTTAAAGAGGAAGAACAAAATCTGTATGAATAAGTATTAATGCTGAATTAATGATATGTTAAAATTTTATCTATTAATTCTATATTATATTTATACATATATAATAATTATATTATCCTGAATTAATCTATACTGCTTAACTTAATCCAAGCAAAAGAAGAGGCTTTTGGGCACTGAGTATACCCCCAGGTAGCTTTTAAGAGGCCCTAATAAATAAAAAAAGGATTCTTAACTTTTTCTAGGCAGTTTCTGCTGTATGACTCAAGCAGGAGAACCCAATCAGACCCAACACCGTTCATAGAAAGTAAACTGAAGCAGTGCAGAAAAGCTGTTTCTAACACCAGACAGTGCTGGGCAGTGCTATTAAGTTACCTTAGCATAGGCTGGAAGGTTTATTCCTCTGCCTCTACCAGTTCAGCTTCTAGTTCTTTCAATGCTATTCCTGGCTTCTGGGTCTCGTGTTTTCCTGTTCCTTCTCTTCCACATAAGCCTTCTTAGTCGCGTCCAGTCTTTAGGTGCATAAAGTGAAGCCTAGCAGGCAGCTTTCATTCTACAAGCAGCAGACTGCGCTCTCATTGAAGGAGATACAGGGAGCCTGTGTCAACAGAGCCCGACCTTCCACATGCTCTCAGCTCCCTATAGTCACCTTCTATTTAATACTCAACTCTGCCTGTGCCAACTACAGGGGTTTTTAGCCGTTATTACTTAAAAAGCAAATTACCTCCCCAAGAGCCAGCTTCCTCCCCTCATCACTCTCAATTCAAGTAAACTAGCACTTAATTAACACCTGCCATGTAGATTTAGTTTACAAACGAGGAGCTGATGTTTGAATACAAACACAAGTGTGGGTTAACTCCTGAAGATCAGCTTTGCTTTAAGACCCATCAGTGCAGCAAAGGGAGGCACCTGAGGGACGCCGTGCAGCCCAGCTGTGGGGTGGGAGGGGGTTAAATAATAGTGTGTCTGTTAGGCAAGAGTTGGTAAAGTATAATGAAGATAAATTAACATTGTAGCCTTTTAAGTAAGACGTAATTAAGCATTGAGACCCTTGATTAAAGTGGTACAAATCACCTAATTTGCCAGCCAGTAGGATGTGTTCCTGTTCTGGTGAAAATACCACAGTTGCATCTTTTAATCCTAGAATGGTTTGGTTTGGAAGGGACCTTAAAGCTCCTCCACTTCCAACCCCTGCCACAGGCAGGGACACCTTCCCCTAGAGCAGCTTGCACCAAGCCCCTGTGTCCAACCTGGCCTTGAGCGCTGCCAGGGATGGGGCAGCCACAGCTTCTCTGGACACCCTGTGCCAGCGCCTCAGCACCCTCACAGGGAAGAATTATTTCCTAATATCTCACCTAAATCTCCCCTCTTTCAGGTTAAAACCATTTCCCTCTTCCTGTCCCTACATGCCCTTGTAAAAAGCCCCTCTCCAGATTTCTTGTAGTCCCTTTAGGTATTAGAAGACTACTATAAGGTCTTCCCTTAAGAAGCATTCGTCAGGTTGAACAAGCCCAACTATCTCAGCCTGTCTCTAGATCATCCTCATGGCCCCCTCTGGACTCACTCCAACAGGTCTGAGCAATCCAAGTAAATACCTGCAACAATATACACAAACAGCAACACAATCACATAACATTTACCACCAAATGTATTTTATTTGCATTACCCTGTTTATGACCCTTCAGACAGATTCACCAACACTGCCGCTGCTCTGATGAAGCAGAGGTGTGGGCAGCACCAGGCTTGGCCGGGTCTGCTGCTGGGTGGCTATTGAGAGATCTACCTCTGTTTTTCAAGTGTTGCCTTTAACCAAGCAGTAGCAGAGCAGTGTCACTGCAGAGGCAGCTAATCAGCAAATGGCTTAAAAGAGGAATTCCAGTGAGATAACGAAGCGGGATTTAGGGATGCGTTCTCGCTGCTCCCCCGCGGCTGTTCGGGGCAGCCGGGACTTCTCCGTCCTATAGCTCTCTGCTGCTCCAGTTCCCCTCGGGGGCCGTCCAGGGATCGAGCGGCACCACCGAGCCCCGTCTGCTTCCCTTTGGGGCGGGGAGAGCCGAGGGTGCGGGATCGGGTCCCGCTGGGGCCGGGCGGGTGATCGCTGACCGGGGGCACCTGCCAAGCCCCGCTCCCGCCCCTCGGGGCCGGGAGACTCTTATTCTGACAGCGGTGACGGGCAGCGCGGTGCCACCCGCGGGCAGCGCATTAAAGCCGCGGCCGCGATCCCGATCCTGGTCCCGATCCCGATCCTCGCTCCGGTCGCAGCCCCGTGGCAGCGCCCAGGCGGTAGGTAAGGGGGCTGCGGCTGGGGGGGTTCAACGTCACTTTGCGCTCCGGAGCCGGTTATGGAGCTGGAGGGAGATGGTGATGAGCGGGGGGCACCGTCAGGGCGGCGGTGTCAAAGGGAACACGGGAGGCAACCGCGGGGAAATCGCGGTTTGCTGTTATTACCGGTTGGTTTCGACTTGCGAGGTCAAAAGTCTCCTTGGATTTGTGGCGTTTCTCCACCCCAAATCAAGGTGGAATGATTTGAGGGACTTCCCCCTTGCTGTGACATCTGTGCACTCGTCTAAGTGCAGCATTCAAGAAAACGAAGTGGTTCTAGAGACTGAAGTGTTGGTTTCTGTGCACAGCCCGGAGGTTAAATGAATGGATCTGTGCACAGTTAATAATGTAAGATGGTATCAAACCAAGATCCAGCAAGTTCTCTGCACCAGCAAGCAAGAGCATGTTGTGGATATGCCCCTAAAACTTAAGCCAGCTTCAGAGTCCAAGAGCAAACCAAGGGGAAAGTCAGGGAATTTTCAGTAGAAAACCTCTATTTCTGCATAGTCACTTCACTCTGTATATTCACAATTACCTTTAGGAAGTGAGAGCTCAGAAGCTTTAAAAGGACACTGATGTCTTCAGTCATCTCCCCCCACGGGAATTTATGACCCCGTGGAGCCCTTCCTGGGCTCTGCAAGGATAGGGATACAATATACAGGGTATATATAGCAGTGAAACAGCTGAGCTCACTGGGGAAAGATTACCATTTTTTCCAGCACATGTAACTGTGTGGATTTATATTCTCACTTTTTATTAGCAGCTTTATGTTTATTCTGGGTGTTATTTAGTTATCCTGGAGCTCAAGTTGTCAGTTCTGATCAGACTTGCTCAGTTCTCCCTAGTGAAGCTTTCCTGGGTTTGAGTTGATGGAAAACCTGCAGTTAGATATTAAGGACATGCAAAATAACTGCAGGAGCTCCGAGCAGCCTGGCTTGCCCTACTTTATCCCTCAGCTATGTCATGGTGGCAATTATTAGCCTTAACAGCAGATCTGGACAAGCACAATCCTTGGCATTCCAATGCCAAATATGAATTGGGTATAAAAAGCTGTGAATTCAAAACCCATTAGAGAAGAAATTAGAATACTTAGTTTCAAAGGTTTAGGCTTAAAAGTGGAACTGGTTTTATGCTTTCCTATGGAATAAGGAGTTTCTCAGCACGAACGGCCAATTCTCTGAGTACTTGTGGTATTTTGACAGGGCACAAAACTGCATGAGCCAGAGATCTTTAGTTAAGATGGTACATGGCAAATCACCCTGCTTAGCAGTAGTACCTACAGTCATCTATAGTGTTGTGAAGGTGTGGGTCATATTGATAAACCCATTGCTGTGTCTTTCACTGGGCTCTTGCAGATAAGAGCCCTGCACCTGAGTCAGAGTGAATGACCTGGTATTGGAATCCAAAATGTTCATACAATCCTGGAATAGTTCTCATCAATCCTAAATCTCTTCATTTTAAGCTCAAGCTTTAATTGCCAGTTGCCTGAACTTCCTACACTTTGGATTGCTCATGACTACACACAACACAGTATTTTTGTGGTTCAAATGGTGATCTAAGATTTATTTTATCTCTATTGTCTTCCTTAAGGGAAAATCCACACCAAGAAAGCCTCCATTCTGCAAGGCAAGGGTTCCATTCTATCCAGGAGCCCAGCCAAGACAGCTTTCGTGGCCTACCACTTAGTTTTTACCAGGCACCCATCCAAAGCCAGTTATCACCAACAAAAACCCAGGACAGCCGCGAAACCTCTCCTATGAGTGTCCCTAATTTCCCATCCATTTCCTCTATGTGTCAACCAACCATGTTTAACTACGAGCGTCCAAAACACTTTATCCAGTCTAAGAATGTGTGCCAAGGGCAACAACAGCCTCCGGGACCCGCAGCCTCTACAGAGTCAAGCAGACAACTCAAACAATCCTCCATCCTAATACAGCCTCGTAACCCCAGCGGGCAGAAATTCTCCTCCTCGTCATCGCTGAGCTCTTCAATCACGCTCTCCTCACCTTCCTGTAGTGCCCCTAAGGAATCCACATATCCCGTCACTCCTGCATCCGCGCAGTCTCCTGCTAGCTCCTCATCTGGGCAACGGCTTATATCCATGCCTAACCAACCCCCCGCAGCATTCCTGTGCTCAGTGCTACCCTCGCAGCCAGACTATAACAGCCAAACTCCTTCTCCTATGGAACCTCAGTAAGTATATACAGGCTTCTAACCTCCCCTTGCTTTCCTCCAGCCTGGCCTCTCCCATGAACTGACCATCCCAAATCCAACCATCCGGTGAAGCGCCAGCTTGGCCAAAACCAATGGTACAACCCCCATTGACTTCTGATGTTTGAGGCAGGACTCTGCATGATTCGGGTTAGGAGGCTGAGTGCTTGCCCTTGGTGTCTGTGTGGGACAGATGGGAATCCAACCAGGAATTCAACTGCACAGCAGTGATGTCAGGGGCTGCTGGGCACCTTCTCTGGAGTCAGTTTGAACAGTTCAGTTTGATTTGATGAAAATCTCTTATTTAAGGACATTCACAAGAGGATGGACACCCATCTTGAATGAGTTTCTCTCAGCAAACATGGCTCATGAATGGGAAGGGAAGGGGGAAGGCAGTAGTAATCCCACATCTAACCAAGGGTCTTAGCAAATCTCAGCAGTTCTTTCATGTTCCACATCATGACAGGACTCTACACTCCCCTACAATACAGTTTTCATTAATCATAACAGGAAGACAGCCACGTGAAAACTTTACCCCTTCAGACCAAAGCCTAAATTCTTTCCTGAATATGTATTATATCATTTTGCCTTTGGGCTGTAATCCAAATATCTCCCAAGGTCAATGAGATGTCAGATGGAGCTGGGTCTTGCCTTCTCACCAACTTGTATTGCAGCCAATATTAGCTGGAAACCCTGCGGAAAGTCAGTGTAGAACACACCACACTCAACTGAGGATGTTAGAAAGGTGATAGGGGCTGGGGTCCTTGTGGCTTGGGTATAAATCCAGGTTTAAGAGCCAGTTTGTAGTCAGGGAATCTGGATGTTTGTGGGGTTTCTTTGAATCACAGCACTGTGGGCAGTGGAAAGGTAAGCCTGAGTGCGCTCTTGCTTAACAGTACTGCAGGAGTGTGTGGGGCGAGTTACGCATCTGAGTAACTGCTGGGTTCTGCGTGTAGTGTGGGGCTGTTTTCATAGCAAAGAGCTTTAGTGCCTCATCGTGCTTTTCATATCAGCTGTTCTTCAATGCAACATCCTGTGAGTTGAGGAATTATTTTCCTAATCATGCTCCAAATTGGCAGGTGGGGACAGGAGATGCATTAATCTGTTGGGCAAATTATTAATGTTTTTAAGTTATAACTTGGGCAAGTTACTAAGTCCAAGCAGTGCTGGGAATACATACCAGAATGGTAACTTGAATAGAATGATGATGGTATCATATTTCAATGATAACTGAATAGAAATAATTACTGAACACAACTGCAGCATCAGGGCCATGCTGTGTGTAACAAACCAGGTTGGACCTTGTCAGCACAGAGTGCTCTGACCTCGAGCAGATGTGTTTTGAAGGATGTTACTCTTTTCCAAGCACCTTTCAGAATCAAGTCTATTACCCAACTCCAAAACTTGACTGTGCCTCTTCACTATGGATTACAGGACCAGGCTATGTAAGCAGATCCTAAAGATCCAGCCTGGTTTGGAGTAAACTCAGCTATTGACCATCTGGACAGAAATACTATGGGAAGTAGCTTTCTGGGGCCAAGAGGAAGAGGCTGATTAACAAGCTACTTGCTCATACCCACTCAAGTAGTTTGTGACCTTGTTGAAGATTTGCATCACCAGGGCCTTACTAACAATGGTAATTGCAAAGGAATGCTGTTTCTGAGGAAGAACTCACTCTCAAAAGGGCCACATTGCTAGCACACATCGAAGTCCTGGCAGGGGTCACTGCAGGGTGTAGGGATGCTGAACACTGGTGCGAGTGTTGTGGGAGGAACTCAACGACTTGGTTAGACCGTGATGCTTCCCCTTTTGATACCCAGATATGCCACCCAGCCTACCTATCTCCCAAGCACCTTACATTTTCATTTGAACCACAGTTTCTAGGTAGCAGGTTCATCTTGTGTGTGTTCTGTGAAGCCGTAGCGGTCAAGCACGCCTACAGGAATAACTTTTGTTTTCTCTTCCTGCATGAGCAGTTACTCACAACCAATGTATAACAAACAAGCTAGCATCAACTCTATGCAGAAGACATCAGACCATGAAATTCTAGGAACAAAAGAGGCCCTCATTCAGGACTTGGAAAAGAAACTCCGATGCAAAGACAACCTTCTCCAGAACGGCAATCAGGTAAGGGAAACCTGCTGAGGGAAGAACCAGTTTGCTCTGACTCTTGGTAGTGCAAGCAGGGATGTGGAGAATAGGTCTAGGTCTAGTGCCCAGAGGCACTCGGAACTGAGCTGAAAGCAGAAGGAAACACTGAAGCAGCACTGCCCAGACACTGAATGTGTGGCAAGAGGTGATTGCTGTAAATCTGTCCATAGGCATGTACTGTGGCAACTGAATGTCTGCATCTCCCATGACTTCAGAAAGGGACTTCTGAAAGCCATCTGATGCAGCAAGATGGGCTTAAGCTGCTATTGCCCTTCCTCTTATCCTACCTTCTTGGCTAGCACGCACCATTCTAGCTGTTTTTGAATTTGTGAAGTCAAATCAGTAAGGCCAGGATTGGGAGAAAGGTACCTGTTTAGAGCCATGGTATGAACTTAAACTCTGGTGGGGATTCTGCTGAATATCCTGTCTACAGACTAGAAACCCGGGGAGAATCCCTCAGTTCTCCAGGCACCATTTCATCCTGGCTTTCTATGCTGGGGTTAATAAACCACCCAAAATCATTAGATACTTAGGGAAGTACCAGTATTAAAAAGCTCATTCTAGAGACCATCACCACATGTGGTAAACCTCTTTGCTTGCTTTTTATATGAACAGAAAATCAAAGAAATTACATGAGCTTTCATCATTAAATCTTCTCTCCTATAAGAAAGACTCTTAGTCTCACTATCTGCTTATTTATTTTGCAAAGGGGCAAAATGCAATCCCCTTCACTAAGAAATCCAACTCTAGGAGAAAAAAATTGCTTACCAGTAAGGAAGCTCATAGCAGCAAGCTAAAGTGATCAGGTCTCTAATGTGGGAACCTTCCTGCTGGCTGGAGGCAGACAGGTAAAAGCCCAGTGTTTATAGTTTCCATCTTCTTTTCCCTGGAGTAGAAATGAGTTTTTCCATTGCCATCAGTAGGAACAGGTTTGGGTCACATATATTACTTTAAACATTGAAGGAAAAAGACTAAATGAGGTCAAATCTGACTTAATGTGTCCCTACCAGGAATGTCCTATCTCCTGTAGGAAAGCCTGCCATTGCAAGTCAGCTTTTCTTCCCATAGGAAGCCAGGCTAAAAATAAGGCTTATGCAATTGCTGTGCTGTGTCCTCCTCCCCTTGTCCTCCAACAACGCCTGATCCAACTGGCCAATCTCAGCCACACTTAATACAGCCACAATGACCTCGGGGATATTAAGCTCTCATAGGTTTTCCAAGAGCTCTCTTATTCTCTTCCAAAGAAAAGTCCCAGAAACCTCCTTAAACCTTTTCCTACCCAGTAGCAGCTACACGCACGTCCCATACACAGAGCAGAAATCCAGTGAGAGCTTGTCCTCACGTCACAAAATCAAACCCAAGCTAAACCTTGTGGGAAGTGAAGAATCAGGTGCTATGGTTCTCAGGGGGCTGATGTGCTCTTCTAAAGTAACCCAGATGACAGAACTTGAATTTAACTCCTCTCATATTTACCCCTATGTACTGCATCTGTATTACAGGAACTTACTGTTCCTACTGAAACGTGTTCTCGCTGCCTTCATAAGGTGGCTGTTGCACTGGCATAAGCTTCCCTTGTGCTCTTAGGGGTAGTGGTGCTCCTCTCTGGCTGTGTCTGCTGATACTGTGGCTCTTGCTTTACTGGGGGTATGTGAGGTAGCATCCATCATGGCTGTAGTTCCTGAGGTAAATCCACAGCTGAATGACTTGGGAAGTTTTCCCAGCTCTAACAGAAAGGTACCTTGGGACTTACTCTGGCTTCTGAGATAATGCCATCAGTTACCCATAAATAATCCCACTAGAGAAAGAGGAGGGGTGGAAGGCCCCAGATGGCATTAGAGAGGCTTTGATGAACAGGCAGTTTAATCTTTGATGCATTTCAGTGCTGTATATATTGAGGCTGACTTCAGCAGGCATCCCAGACTGCAAACCCTCTGGAACAGACGTGGGGTTTCTATTCAGCCACTGCTCCCATTGACAACACCCTGAATTGTGGCATATTAATATGTCCTTACAAGCTGACCTGAAACAGGGAATGGACTTCTGACTAGAATTGCTCTCCACTCTGCTTTAAGCGACTAACTTATGAAGAAAGAATGGCTCGCAGGCTGCTTGGACCAGTAAATGCTGCATCCGTGTTGGACACAAAAAGTGAAGACAACATGCAGAATGCACAGGTAAAAGAGGACCTGTCTCTAGAACAATGATTTCCTGGTGATTGTGCTGTGGCTTGCTTGGACCCGAGCGGGGCAGAGAGATGGGGTTTATGTGGTGACAGTGCAGGGGATGGAAGGGGACTGCTCTCACTTTAGGGGGTTTTTTTTGGTTGGTGGTGGCAGGAGGAAGGAATTTAAACACCATCCCCTAACTGGGCCCGATCTGTAGGAATAACCTCACCAAGGAAGAATTACAACAGCTGCTGCACAGCACTGCTGTGTGACAGGCAGAGAGCAGCACAGGGAGTGATACAGGTACCGACTCTAACAGCCTGAGTTCAGACAGGGCCAGGGCAGCAAGATTTACACCTGTCACTGCTCGGAGCAAGTGACATTCACTACAAGAGGTCAGGGCCTTGGGGTGGGATCAGTTGAGTTTTAGCCCCTCCAGGGGCCTGCATTCATTAAGAGGAAGCAAAGCAGTTATTTTAGCAGCCCACACGCTGACAGAAGGGAATCTATCACTCCTGGCATCTTCAAAAGCATCTTAGTTGGAGACTTGCATCACTCATTGGTTATTCGGGCCAGTTAAAAGCTCTCTTTGGCACTCCTGTAATCAAAGTTAGTGGAAATGTCTGTGATGGGGGCACCGGGTACCTGTGCAGCCAAAAAAAAACATCCTTCCTGCTGCGCTCCCATAGAGCCAGCAGGCTGGTGCACACCTTCCAAAGTGCAGCTAGCAAAACTCTTCCATAGGAGAAACACTTAAGGTGACAGCCAGGGAGGAATATGCCATTTGAGCTATTTATCCCCAATAATCACCAGACAAGAGCAGCAAGAAGGGAACATTACGGATGTCAGAGCAAGGGAAGCCCTATCGTTTGGAACAAGGAAACAGTCAGTCAAAACAGGGTAACTGACAGCTTTTAGGATGTGTGAAATGCTGCACAAAAAGAGATGGGGAGACCTTATTCCCATTGTTCAGTCTTATTTTTAAATATTGTAGTCACTGATGCATCACTCAGCTTCATGATTCCTCAGGAACTCAACTACACAGTCAGTCCATATAATACAGCATTAGAATTAGCAGCTCCATCACTACAGCATCATTTTGTAAGACAAGTCATCATTGTACAGAGCTTGTGTAAATGAACAGATACAAGCAATTGCCTATGGACTCAGCATTGAGTTCAGTCCAGCAAAACCTTCATTCACATAATGCTTCCCCTGAACTTCAGGCTGCTTCTGTGCTTGAAGCTTAAACTCCAGATTAAATGTTCTACAGGACTAGACTCCAAGCACAGAACCAAGCATCATAATGGCTAATTGCAAACACACCAAAAACTTCCATGAAGCTTCTCCTCTGACTCCACTACTAAAAGGAGTCACTGGTAACAAACTGCGCTTCCAGACATGTAAGTTCCAAGCAGGGATCAGTCCTGGGTATGGAGCAGATTCCCTTGTGATGGTGGAGCTGTCAGCGAGCTTACTTGGTGCTGTGATCTAGAAAGAGAAAAATTTTCCAGCTTAGCATGTGTCCATCGCTCTTGGTACCATATTTAAGTGGGCACAATACAGTGCTCTTGCCAGTGATTCCACTTCTATTCCTGCTATAGAGGACACTCTGTACTTTGCTCTCATTTTAGATACTGCTGGTAGTACTATTCCCCTCTAACAAAGGTTATTGGCACACAAGGCCTTTGGCCAGCCAAACAAAAGCTGCTGCACCTATCACCTGTGCAGAGTGATGAGGAGTTGTGCCATCCTATTAATAGTACTTGTTACTGTCATGGCAAAGCTAAGGGTGAAAGCAGTGTATTAGCTCCTGATGCGAGTTCTTCTCCCTCTTATCCCGATGACTCCTGAAGTATTCAGTTTGCTTTTAAGCAGCAATCAGTACATGAAATTTAAGTGGCTTCTTGTTCAGTTTATAGATAAAACTTTCTGTTTTAACTCACCTCTTCCTTTTCTCTTTCCAAGCACCAGAATGCAGAAAACATCAGGCTGCAGGTTCCTATAACACACGTAAGGTAATGCAAAAAACTACGTAAGAGTTGCTGTGCTACTCAATACCTTAATTTCAAATGGTTCTAGACAATGTTGGTTTTATTTCACTGCTTATCACCTTTTTTAAAGTAGTAATTACAAAGTCCATTTCTTCCTTTCAGCTAAAACTCTACCATTTATGATGCCTTTGATCTTAATCCAGTCAATTCTAAGCATAACACTGGAGGTTTAAAGGCTCATTGTACCGAGGGCAAATATGCTTCCTATTCTGGAAGATTACTCTCTAGTCACAGCAAGGTCTGACAATGTAAATGCTGAAACACAGCCTTGTAAGTTCTTTTGGATATCAGACCAAAGATGAAGGCTTCATAGGTCATGTTTCTGTGTTGAATAACTTGAGCAAGATAAGTGGTTATCAAAGCCCATGCCTTCCAGATGAAACCCAAACCAGAACCGTAGTGTTGGACTCGTGAACATGTTGAGGGACTTGAGCTGCAATCAGTGCTTTATGTCATTTGTGCTGTGGTAACTTCTACACAACCAGCTTTCCCTGCCCACTTTTCAGGAGCAGACCATCCTCAAGAGGAGATGAACGTGGACACGACTCAATCCAGGAGAAGTTTTTCCAGCCACGCTTTACACAAGTGCCTGAAGATGTAATTATAGAGGAGGGGCGATTCTGCAGGCTCGACTTCAAGGTAATGCCAGCCTTTCCCTTGCAGTTCCATTAGCTCTGTGGGGGTGTGGCATGGAAGGGTCTCTGTGCCTTTGTGTGTTTGTAAGCCAGAGCACTAATGGCAAATGGTACAAGGTCTCTCCAGGCAGTGTAAACCTAGAAACAGGAGATGGCAAAATGTTTTCCCCTTGGAAGATGTAAATGGAATGAGCTGCATAAGAATATGGTTAAAGTTACTGGTGGTAAATACGAACCACCACCTTCTCTGAGGTAACTGTGCCCTTGCTGGAGCAGATAATCTGGCAAGAAAATGTCCTAATTACAAACAGACCAAATTGCCTGAACCTGCATGGCCATTGTCCCAACCCTAGGGTAAGAAAGAACCTAGATCTGCACATACAACTTCACTGCAAAGGCTGTTTGCTGACTGTGGTTTGGCTTGGTTCCCCTTAATCACTTCCAATCTCTTTCCTTAAGTAAACTCTTGCCAGACTTGGCATTTTGCTGCAAATTGCTTAACTTCTGAATGTCGTGGACAACCTGGAACATGTCTGCAGGACAGTTTACTTACATACATAGTCAAAAGAGTGTGATATCAGCACTGCTGACAGTGAGAGCTGTGGCATCAAAAGGGAGAGTTTCCCCTTCTATGAACCCACAATGAGTATCTGGCTAATCAAAGCTACCTTACAAGATGGGGTCAGGCAGTTGTAGGAACAGCCTCTATAGTCTTGTAGCTAAAGCTTGTCTTTCCACAGCACTTCAGAAGCCTTCCTCTCTGTGCAGCTCCACATTAATATTCAAAAGTAGGCAAGACTGTAAAATTTTGTGGCAGGATCATGATTTGATCATTTATGGGCATCAAAATCCCCATAGCATTGAATAGCTTCTATAGTCCCAAAGCTGATTTAACTCTTCACTGCTTTTCTCTCCTTCACAGGTTAGTGGGCTGCCAACTCCAGATGTGATGTGGTATCAGAATGGAAGGATGGTTCATCAAGATCAGTTCCATAAAATGATAGTGTCAGAAAAGGGATTCCACTCATTCATTTTTGAGGCAGTCAAATCCTCTGATGCAGGGACATACGAATGTGTGGCTGTCAACCGTGCAGGAGAAGCATCTTTCGCTGTAAAAGTGGAAGTCATTGGTAAGACTGAGAGCACTGCCTGACCACATGTGTAAAATCTCAGTAATCTAATGCTTTCCTCCATGTGTTTGGAACATAAACCAATGAAGAAGCAGACCTAGATCTCTATATATTCAGACTCAAATTATAACAAACCCCTTACCTTTTCCAAGACTGTTTTAAAACATACATCCAGGATACAATATTTCTTCAAGTCACTATTGGTTGGGACATTTAGACCTAGTGGGAACACCAGAATTTGGGAGCTGTTAATCTCCCAAGGTGGATAATTTATGTTGAATTACTCTCCTCCTGAATTAGATTGTGTCTACTACACCCTTATGCTCATTGGAATTGCCTGTATGCTAAGGAAATCCTGAAATCTCAAAAACCAAGCCTGATATTAGCATTCAATACTTACAGTAACTCCTCTTTATCTTCTTTAATTTAGCCAAAGAACATCACACGCCACCAACTTTCATCTTCAAGCCACAAAGCAAAAAGGTTTTTGAAGGAGATACAGCCAGACTCGAATGCCAGATCTCTGCTATCCCAACACCCAGGATTTACTGGAAAAGAAACAACGAAATGGTACAATATAATACAGACCGAATAAGGTATGCCACTAATGAGTTGGTGTGTTAGAAAACAATAACCAGTATTTGTTAAGCCAAAATTGGCTGGTTTTAAAAGCAGCAAGCTGGAAAGCTAAATCTGCCCCTTGTTTATGACACATAGTGAACAGGACCATAGGTCTTGGCTTTGAGGGCACAGAGAGAAAACTGTGACCAGATGCCACACTGAATTCTAGCAGCAGTTACAAGGCCCATGGAGAAGCCTGGCCTGAGGATTGAAACATGCAGTGCATCCATCATGTGCTGATGCAATGGGGCTACAGAAGGGCCTTGATGCCACATGAATGATGTGATGATATGATTCACATGGTGTCAGTCACTGATAGGTTTGGGTTGGAAGGGATCTTAAAGCTCATCCAGTTCCAACTGCTGCACAGGCAGGGACACCTTCCATTAGACCAGGTTGCTCCAACCCCATCCAACCTGGCCTCGCATCACTAGTGTCTTACAATACAAATGCAGTGTTCATGTCTAAACAGCCCTGCAAGAATTGTCCTAGGACTTGCTCAGCGTCTCAGCATGTAAACTGTCTCTCTGATTTCAATATCTTCTCTCCTTTTGTGGGACTTACACAAACACCTTTGTTTTCCAGCTTGTTACATGACAATACTGGAAGGATTTGCCTACTGATTCATAATGCAAACAAGAAAGATGCTGGTTGGTACACTGTGTCTGCTGTCAATGGAGCAGGAGTGGCCACATGCCACGCCAGGCTAGAGGTTGCAAGTAAGTACCACATGACAGTGCCATTACCACAACTGAGACCGCCACTGGCATTCAGAGCAGACCCTCAAGGTGAATCTAATGAAGCTTCGAGTGCTGGGAGGATTGCTTTCCAAAGCAAACCTGTAACTATCTCAGGAAAAACTCTTTTGTTGAGTGTCAGGACACTGATGTGTCCTTTGAACACTGTCTGTTACCAGCACTGTTTAAAGACTACAGTTTGATACCAAGAAGGAGGGTGAATATAAATCTCTGGTGTCTGAGATATGGGCTTGGTCTATTAGATTCTTCTTAAGGGTTTGATGGTTTATGCTGCAGATAAAAAGAACTGGGTGGCTCTGCCGTTAAGTCTTTCCACAGACACTGAAAGGCTGTTTTCTCTCTTCCAGCACATACAAACAAGCCAGTTCCAGCCCCAAAGCAGTTGCGGGTCCGACCAACTTTTAGCAAGTATTTGGCACTTAATGGAAGAGGACTGGATGTGAAACAAGCTTTCTCACCAGAAGGAGAGTTTCAGCGGTTGGCTGAGCAGTCTGGACTGTATGAAAGTGATGAACTTTAACTGGAAGAGGAGCTCTCACACCTGTAAGAGACAATTACAACATAGATGCAGTTAACTGGTGATTGCCCCAAATAGCAAAATACCTATCTGCAGATTTTTACTTTCTTGCACATTCAGCTCTTCCCATTTTACCATGTTAGATTTTATTTATATGGTTTGGTGACTGTAACCATTTTCTGAGTATTGTATTTGAACTATAAAGCCTAAGAAAGCAGGCTAACTAGTTTGTACGAGCGCGGATGGGTTTAGTTCTACCTGTATGTGGTTACATGCTGAAGTAGGTTGGTTTGTACTGCTGCTCTAGTATCACTCTTGATCGTATCAGAAGTCTGTGCTGTCTGAATACTAAACCCAAATAGATTAGAGTGGTTTTATGGGAATAAATTAGAGGCAAATAAACCTTTGAGTAGCCAACATCAGCCGCGAGTATTCCTTGATCTGTTAAAACCAGCTTACATGTGTCTAGCATCAGCTGCAGCCTGGCAAAGGTAGATTCTTACCCTCTAAAGTCTACACCGGCTTTTTGTCCCCTCGCTGCTCCCCCATTGTTTCCCTTCTAATCTATAAACAAGATGCTGGCATTCCCTTAACACTAAACCATGTCATTAAGGCAGCATTAATCCTCTTTCTCCTTGCACACTCGACCCAAAAGCTGCCCTGCATCATTTGAAGCTTTAAAGCCATGTTTTCCCTCCTTGCTCCTTTAATCAAGGCTGTGACTTACCTGTCAACTCTCAAAAACCTACTGCTTTGAATCCTCCAAATGGTTTGTGTGGTGCAATTCACAGCCAATAAATACCATGAAATGTGATTTTGCCCAATCCAACAAACCTGATCTCTGAAGGTTTTTCCATTGTATTTCCTAAAAGGAAATGTATGAGGGTGGAACACAGCAATGCCTCTGCTTGTCAGCAAACCCCACAGCATGGAAAAAATAAAGCCTCAGCTTTCCCCCAACACTGCAATGCCATTAAATAAACCCCAGCTCCCACCAGCACAATGCTGGCTATTAAACTCCTAACAGAACACAACAGCTCTGTCCCCATCCTTCCCCTCTGGGCTGCCCGAGCAATGAAATACACTGAAGTAAGCCCTCCGGTGTGTCTGAGCTGATCAAACAGATTGATACCCCATTACCCATATGCCTCTTGTGAGCATAAAGATGCCGCACTGCTTGGACCAGAGCACGGCATCAGTGCTGAGCAGCAGCATCCTGGGTTCCTGTTCGGGAGCGCCACCCCCCCACCCCCCAGCCTTAGCCCTACGTTGCCGTACTTTTAACCGCAGCTCTCCCGTGTTCCCTGCGCCCGGCTCGGTTTAACCGGACACAACCACCCGCAGCGCACCGGTTAACCCCGCCCGACGGGCGCGGGCTCTACCTGACACCGCTGCCCGCAGCACGGACCCAATCCGAGACACGGCGACCCCAACAGCGGCCTCCGAGGGCGGCAGGGCCCGGGGACCCGGCCGGCCCGAGGCTGGGGGGATGCTCTCACCGCCGCACGTTGAGTTCCGCACCGGGGAGCGCCGGGAGCCGGCCCGGGCCATGGAGCCCGCGGTGGAGCACAGGGTGACCGGTCGCGGTGCGTTAGGCGGCCCCGCTGCCGCCCCCGGCGCGGCCCAGTGCCCTGCCCTTCCCTTCCCTTCCGGGCCGGGCCGCGGCCCAAGGGCCCCGTGCCCTGATCGGGTTCTGCCCCCGGCAGGCGCCCCGGAGGCCCGGGAGCCTGGCACCAGCGAGCAGGAGCTGAAGGACATGCTGCGGGAGCTGGTCATCTATGTCCTCTTCCTCATAGACCTCTGCATACGTAAGTCATCACACGGCTTGAGCCCTGCTGACCAGTCCCTGCCGTGTGAGCTCTGCCTCTTCCCGTATCCCCTTTATCCATCCCAAAGCATCGCCTCAAGCCAATTGCCTTTCTCTAGCAGGATGGCCTAGGGACAAGCGAAGCAAGGTTAGAAGCTGTTGTCGTGCTCTCGTTTTAGCCTGTGATCATCCTCTCTTTGCCCCTTCTTCCCAGTGGCCTTTGGCATGGTGAGCATAGACATGTACCACCTGAACACAGTCATGTCCAGTCTCTTCATGAAGCCCGCTGAGGGCAAAGATGGTTTTGGGACCATTCAGAGCAAAGCTGCCTTCTGGAAGGTAAGGAGGAATCTCCTAGTGTGAATTCAGAGCAATACAGGCTCATGGAACTCAATGACCTTAAGGTCTTTTCCAACCCTAACCATTCTGTGGTTCTCCTAAAAGCTGAGTGCTAGATGTTGTGCTTTCAGCACAAGAAAGGCAAATAACCCATTAAAATGCATTTGGATTGGGTAAAAACACACACAAATACTGATACTTCTGATCAATCAGTCGAGGAAAACAATAGGCCAGTTAATTGTTGTTATGTTCTCAAGCTTGAAAAGACCTCACCTGGAGTATTTGAGACCTCACCTGGAGCATTGTGAGCAGTTCTGGTGTCCTCAACATAAAAAGGACATGGAGCTGTTGGAACAAGTCCAGAGGAGGTCACGAGGATGATCAGGGGACTGGAGCATCTCCCATACAAAGACAGGCTGGGAAAGTTGGGGCTGTTCAGCCTGGGGAAGAGAAGGCTGCGTGGAGACCTCAGAGCGGCCTTCCAGTATCTGAAGGGGGCCTATAGGGATGCTGGGGAGGGGCTCTTCATTAGGGACTGTAGTGACAGGACAAGGGGTAATGGGTTCAAACTGAAACAGGAGAGGTTTAGATTGGATCTAAGGAAGAAAGTCTTTCCTGTAAGGGTGCTGAGGCACTGGAATGGGTTGGCCAGGGAGGTTGTGAGTGCTCCATCCCTGGCAGTGTTCAAGGCCAGATTGGACAAAGCCTTGCATGGCATGGTTTAGTGTGAGGTGTCCCTGCCCATGCAGGGGGATTGGAATTTGATGATCTTAAGGTCCTTTCCAACCCTAACTATTCTGTGATTCTATTCTATGAAAAGAGCTTCAATAAAACCAGATTTAGGGGTTACAGCTCTTTTGACTTTCAGCTGTTAAAACCAATCCAAGATCTATGATTTTCAGTGGAATACCACCTTGGCTCACCTGGTTGGCTGTTAAATTGCCCTGTATTTCAGTGACAGTTGCAAAACACTTGTCTCTGTTTCCACTGCTAGGTGGAGGACCTCCCAAAACGACCAGCATTGCCCAGCTGCCAGCAGGAGGCAAAGTTTCTCATCCCGCTCTTCCTTACAAATGGAAATGCCTGGCTATAACTATTCATTGGGAAGAATTGCACACCCTCTTAGCATGGTGCCTGTGATTGCCAGTCCATCAAATAGGGAGCCTTTGCTATACAGTGTGTGGGCTTACGTACTAGGCATGGTTGAAATGTGTGCTCAGATGGTCCCAAACCATGAGGGTGTGCTGTTTTGCACTTGGAATTATACTTCCCCCAAACTGAATGCTCTTTATCAGCACCTAAGAAACACCCAGAAAAAGAGGGATTGTTTTTTGGCCACCTTCACAAATAAATACATTCAGATGACTAAAACCCTAATGAGAAACATACCCCAAACCAGATCTGTCAGAGATTAAGATAACCGACAGATTTTGTTAAAACAACATATAGTGTTTGTGTTTAAACATATTTGTTTAGAATTCTCCTGAATTCTAAAGAGATGTTACAGCCTTACCCTGAATAATCCCATTACCCATCCCTGATAGAATGGCATAAGGAACAGAATTGACTCATAGCAAAGAGATGTAAATACATTGTATGTGTAAGACAGTACATCGGTGGGAGTTGTTTGTGTTCTAGCTTAGACTCTGTAGCTATAAGTAACTTGGGAACCCTGTATTTGTGATTATTAGATATAATAGTAGAGATATCAGAGATCTGTATGCTAAAGAAAGAGGCAATAGTGGTATTTAAGCCTTCTTCTGAAACCTTAACCTCACCTGTATGTGCAGTTTGTACAGGGACCACTGTTGGATGGACTCTACTGGGACACATGGTACAACAACAAGACATTACCCTTCCAGAACTACAGCCATATTTACTATGAGAACTTACTGTTAGGAGTAGTCCAGGTTCGACAGGTGAAAGTGCGCAACAACACGTGCTCCATCTACCCCCATTTCCGTAGCTTTTTAGATGACTGTTACAGTGAGTACCGCTACCAAGCTGAAGACAGGTCTGACGATGCTCTAAGGAACGAATCTGAGTAAGTCATCCTGCTCCAGCACAGAAATGCTTTTGGAAACCGAACCAAAGCCTTAATGCCACTACTGTTCACTCAGTCACAACTGGGCATGCACTTAGCTGAGTTTTTCCTATTGTTTACATTGTGATAAATCAGGGATTTGCTTTTGTGCCAACATTATGGATGGGAATTTAGCATGGGAAATATAGAGCAGAGAGAACAGGAAGAACCAGAAACAGCAAACCCAGTTCAGCAGAAGCACATGTTAGCGGGTCTATCTCCATTAACATCTCTGGAGAAATGCTCAGTTATGTGAGGCTTGAATTTAAATCCCATGTTTATAAATTGGAATCATGCTAAAATGCTCTGAAAACAAAGCCAAAAGGCCTGCTTCACACACTTCATTTAGCATGAATTTAACACAATGGAAGAAACTGTGAACATGCCACAGGAACAATGAATTATGGAAACCAGAGATACTCCATTTGCCTACGAAGGTTTTAAGGTAATGAACTGTCTGGCCCACACTGGGCAAAATCCAGATTGAATAACCAATTACTGTTTTGTGAATGCACTGAGCAGCTAAATATAATGTGATTATCTTAAGGCCATATTCTTTATGCAAAGAGATGCATTATTTAAAGGTCTGGTTTAACTGGTCAGTCAAGGACGCAGAACACAAGAACTAGCAAGCATTGTATAAAATAAAAGGTGAAGCTTACGTCAGTCCAGGTTCCATAAGCTGAGTGCTTTGTTTTCCCATTTCTGACAGATGGAAATACACCCCAGCTGATTTGTTTACCCCATGGTACTTGGGAAATATGGGCTTGTATGGCAGTGGAGGGTATTTGTTCACCTTACCTAAATCGAAGCAGGAGAGCATGGAGAAGTTGGCATCTCTGAAGCAGAACAACTGGCTCACTAGAGGAACCAGAGCTGTATTTATCGACTTCTCAACATACAACGCTAACCTAAACCTCTTCTGTATAGTCAGGTGAGTTCTTACCTTTACTACATGTGAAGTCCAGTTTACTGAAGCATGATGCTTTCATAAGGACACAAGGGAAGGCTGGTCACCTCAGGCAAATACAGCCACATTTCCCAGGTAGTAGCTGGCAAGACATTAATCCATTAAGGATGCAGAAGTGCACAGAGCAGACCCAGATCCTTCCTTTCCATGTTTTTTTGTAGTAGAGGGTGTCTGGTGCATACAGCTGGTTGCTGCTGTCAGTTGGAAGGAATTTCATAGCCTTTCACAAGGTCAGAGACTGGATTGGTAGTCCTGTTGTCAGCTAGGGGAGGGAAAAGACTCGGGATACAGTCAATATTTGCTCTACTGAGAAACAGCGTCTTACAAGAAGACTTTAGAGTAGGGGTTCCTGCAAGGTACTATGAATGTAGCAATGATTAGTATTAGAAAATAAAGGGCTGAGATTATTTAAAGGGATGGTAACTAACACCAGTCCCAATTTTTTTCAGGTTGGTGGTAGAGTTCCCTGCCACCGGTGGTGCTTTCACCTCTATACATGTCTACTCTGTGAAGCTCCTTAGATACATCACACGTTATGATTACTTCATGGCTTCTTGTGAAATCATCTTTTGCCTCTTTATCATTACATTTGTAATCCAGGAAGCTATAAAAATAGTGAAACTAAAAAGGGAATATTTCAGAAGTGGTTGGAGCTGGCTGGATTTGATGCTGCTGATGGTGAGCTACCCCTTGTCTTTCACCTCTACTTGCCAGTGTAGGTTTGCACTGAATAGACAGCCAACAAGCCAAGTAGCCCAAATCTGTGTCAGTTTTGAGTCAGTCACCCACTGTTCTGCACTGAAGAGGCCACATGGCCCACCATAGTTCAGCACATTGGACTCTTCTATCTTTGCTGTCAGCTTGCTGTGGCTCCACGTCTTTCATACTTGCTCTCCACTTCTTTTTGTGAGCCTTAATCTTTGCAGAGCAGGGATGCAGTAGCACATAACAGAGCTAACACAGTAAATTAGAATGTATGCAGCATGTTAAATACCACAAGCCCAGAATTATCACAGTACCATTACAATTAGTTTGGACAAATTATGACCAAAAAAGCTCAGGTTTTCCAAATCTACCCAAGGGCATGTTGAAATCAAAGTCTTTCCTATGCAAAATAATAATGTGAAGGAGAAGGCATGTAACTGGACTTGAGTTTCACTGGCTTCTGCTTTCCTTCAGGTATCCATCCTCGCCATCATCTTCAATATCTACAGCACCGTAGAAGTGTCCCTGCTAATGGAAGAGCTGCTGTCTGATGCCAATGTATATCCAGACTTCTATTTGCTTACATTCTGGCAAGTCCTTTACAACAATATGATTGCTGTCAACATTTTCTTTGCTTGGATAAAGGTATTGGCTCTTATTCTCTTTTTTGTACTTAAGAATCAGCATTTCTAAGCATAGCCTAAGTGTTCAATTGTACCTTTTCATGGGTGAATTGCTAAAAGGGAGAATTTTGTTTATGAGATTCCAGAAGAGTTTAAAATTACCTCCTTCTCATAAACATGGCCACACAGATTCCAAGCCCATCTAGAAAGGAATTTTGCACATGGGCAGCTGTCTCCATTGGAGCAGCTGGGAAATTAGCATGGCCAAACAGCCTCCTCAAACCCACTATTTTCCTAGACCCAATATGATCCAGGTCACAGCCTGACCTATGAAGATGGCATGGTTGTAATAGGTGAAGCTATTCATAGCTTTTGTAGGCAAAAGGAAGGCAAAATGTGTCTGAACTTGATTCAGAAGTGGCTTTGTGCCCACCTTTCCTTTCATTCTTGCAAATAGAGTTGCTGATCTCTGGACAGAATAGCAAACTGCTCCAAGATTAGGAGCTACGTTTGTTCCTAACCAGATGCTCTGGGGCTAAACCAGCCCTGCCTGTTTGCCTGCCACTGCCCCATATCCGCTAAACCTTGCTGGTGCTGACTGGGGTCTGGTCCCCCTCCCCTTTACTCAGCAGACAGCAGTGACTTGAGTTTGGGAGGCCTCAGTATTCCCAGTGACTGGATGAAGCTTCCCAAGGCCTTCTCTTCCCTAATGCATTTATAGAACATCCAGCACAAAGCACCTATGAAACAGGCAGGGGATGTGCTCATATCTGACAGAGGAGATAACTCTTTACAGTCATGTCCCAGGTACCTCAACACAGGCTATTGCAAAAATCAATAGGCTTTTGGCCTTCCTCCACCTCCCAGCCCAAACAGAAGCTGTTTGGGAGCACTGGCTATTAACCAGATCTGTGCACAGCTTTCCTCACTACATCCCTTCTGTATTCCAGCCCCTGCATCACCCTCCCTTCAGGCTGTTCAGTCAGCAGCAGAGCTATGTTTATCATCAATGACTGTCATTGAGCAAGGCTTGATCAGGCCTTGTTTCAGACCCAAAGTAAAAGAGAGCTCCTTACCAATTCTGCAGACAAAGGCGGGTGGAATGGCTTGTGGTCTCCTTGACTGGGGCTCCATAACTGCTAGAACTGATCACACATAACTGATCACACCCAGCAAAGACCTAACATACTGTTAGCTTTAGTATAGACACATATTTGCCCTGCAGAGTATTCATCTTCTCCAGAAACACACCCAATCCTAGTGTGTTTCTAGATACATCCCATTTCTTGGTACAACTTAACCTGTAAATGATGATTGTGGATAACATTCCAGAAACCCTGTTGAGAAATTGCAACGCATTTTGATCCCCCAATAACAATGTGTCCTGTTCTCTTGTAGGTACTTAAATATGTAAGGTTTAACAAAACAATGGAGCAGTTGTCCTCCACTTTATCTCGCTGTGCCAAAGACATCATTAGTTTTGCCATCATGTTCTTCATAGTTTTCTTTGCCTATGCCCAGTTTGGCTATCTGGTCTTTGGGTCACAAGCTGAAGATTTTTCCACGTTCCAGAAATGCATGTATGTACTTTGTAAACTTTGGGATACAAACTGCAGGTACAAACCACTTTCTGCTAAGCAGAACTTAAGAGTACAGGGCTCCAGCACTTTAGCTTATCTCATGGAGTAAACCCCTTTTTGATTCCCAAAGCCTTCCCGTGCTCAGAAAAGGCCATACATGCATTAAACAATGCAGGAGAGCTACAGAAAGGGAAGCTCAGGAGCAGGTCACCCAATGGAGCTATTAGTTCCCCCCAGCTCTCAGCCCCTGGGTGATAGGGCAGGCCTGGCAGCAGGCTGCCTCTTTCACCCCTTTCAGAAGTAAGGGCATAAAGCCACCTAGCAGACACGCTCAGAGCACAAGCTGAACACATCCAGCTGCATGGCAAAGGGTCCCCAAATCACATCTGCTGGCTCTGCTACTCGCTGTAGCATCATCATCAGATCAATTCCAGGTACCAGATGGAGCTGGTTTTGATGGTCCTCATACTTTGTAGGGTCTCTAACCTGACACTCTCAGCAAGCCTTGAGTTTTAGCCCATGGCTATGTTTCTTATAATTCAGAGATCTTTAGTGCAGCAGTTTGTTGGAAAGCAGCTTTTCATGTAAAATTAAGGCACTTCTAAACCAGAAAACCAACTTATTTTAGACCCACCTGGGTGTGAGATGGTTTTAAGATGCTGCAATACAGAGAAGTAAGTATTTGTCTTCACTAGGAATCAAATCCCCTATAGGGAGCATAGGGACCTATACTGATGCCTTCAGTATAGGGAGCATAGGGACCTATACTGATGTGCTAAGAGAAGGTGACAGATCATGAAGCCAGAGCAGAAGGGAAATCATTAAAATAACCCACATGGCTTAGCCAAAATGAAGGAATTTTCTCACACAAGCACACCAGGACAAATTCCTTTGTATTTCAAATTCCCAAGTATATGCTAAATGCCCAGTTTATCACTGCTGTACTGTCCTGGCTCACCTTTTGATTTCAGTGATGAAGGTAATGGTGAGTCAGTCTCAGTTGTATCTATTGCTTTGGGCTTGTTTGCTTGTGATGCTTGCAATGGTCCTCTTTAGGAGAAGCCAGTCAACCTCACTCTGCTACTTTTTACTTCTAGCTTCACACAGTTCCGTATTGTGCTGGGGGATTTTGATTTTGAACACACAGAAGCAGTAAACAGAATCCTTGGACCCATTTACTTCATCTCATTTGTATTCTTTGTGTTCTTCATACTGCTGGTAAGTACAAGCTTAAAAATGCTTATCCTTTTGCATTAGCAATAGAGAACTATCATGGAGTGCTCTTAGACAGTGGGTTTCAACCCAATATGACACCAGGCTTGTCCTGGCTGCCCCTCAGTACACCTGGGCAGACAGCAGTCCTTGATGTTTCCCAGCTCTCCCTTGCCACAAAAAGGGGCTTTTGCACTACAAAACGAGCACATTGAATGATGAGAATAATGCTACCAGATAACGTATCTGCATTGGGTGCATCTGCACTCAGAAAAGCTCGAGTCCATACGTGCCCTTGCATGGAGTGGCTCCCAAACAACAGCCCCAGCTTAATACAGATGCAGCTTCCAGAAACAAATGTCTAACTGCATTCTTCCTGTGCAGAACATGTTTTTGGCCATTATAAATAACACCTATTCAGAAGTCAAAGCAGACTATGATGTGATGACTAGTCACAAACTCCCGATCAGAGACCTCTTCAGACATGTAAGTAAACACTTGTGTAACTACCTCATTCAATTCCAGACAGAAGGGGGAATTCTAAGCTACATCACTAGCAAAGAGCCTGAAACAGCTGGGCCATAACCATGTAAGAACACTCAAGTATTGATTTTCCACTTTAAGTAAGCGTTTGACAGATGCAGAGACATCCTTCTATCAAATCCCCAGGAGCTCCTAATGGTAACAGCAGTGTATGAGTTAGGGTGCAAGCAGCCTACCTTTACTTCACCTTTTTAAAAGCAGTATTTAAGAGCAGTCTGGTTTGTGGTATGTCCCATCATATTCTTCAGAGCTTACTGCTGCTTTTCTAAATGGAGAAACTAAAGATCTTCTGTGCAGGGGAAGACAGGTAGAAATATGGACCTATAAAATCCCACAAAGTTCAGACCATTTTCATGTTAAAGAAATAAGTATAAAATAGGAACAAATCTTTTCAGTACAACTGGAAATCATGACCTCAGCCCAACAACATTAACAGCCCTGTTCAGATTCTCCCACCCAAGCTCATTCTCCTACTTACCAGGACTACAAGTAAGATTAAACTGAATATGGCTGACAACAGAAGCTTTTACTGGGTTTGATTGGCTTTCATGACCAATTTGAGCTATGGCAGGGTAAGTTCTCTGAGTTGAGCTAAGGAACAAAGAAAGCAATAGACTGGTGAGGTTTGTGTTGCACTGCCAAGGCAGTGTGCTGAGGGTTTGCTCCTTGTGCAAAATGTCTCTGGTTAAACAAAAGCCATTTAACATTGAACTCTCCCTGTCAATGGCCAGAGTTGTGATAATGCCCTTATCAAGCTCAAGCTGAAGAAACCTGAAGAAGACACACAACCAGAAGCAGAGAAGTTGGAAAGGTAGGAGGATCTCAGCATTGGCTCTTACCCCCTGCACCGAGCATGGGCCTGTTCTCACAGCACTTCTCTCTCTTCTCATTTGTGTGAATGACAAGCAAGGAATTACCATCCACTAGAAAGAAGCATGTTTCTAAGACAGAAAAGGTAGGCTTTATTCTTTCCTGTCTTCTTAGAAACTGATGATATTTCAGAGGTTGAATAATACAAAAGGAGTCACAGCTGTCCCCACTGTTACTTACAAAAGCTATTTCTCCACAGGATGCTATTTTTAATGACATAGGAATGGGAAAAGCTAGACCTATAAATAAAGTAAAATCCCTAATAATGTGCAACACTTCAAATGGGATCCTGTTCAGGCAAGGTCATACACTACAACAGCAGAGCTGGCCGTAGGATGGGATCAGTGCGGCTTAGCAATGGTATAAAGTTGTGAGCTGGGCATTTGCCCAAATGTTAAACAGAAACAGATATATGGAAAACAAACAAGTTTCACATCGGTTGGGTCATAGGCTGCATCTACAGTAAGAAGAAAGGTCGCTGTAGCATCCTTTAGCTTTACAAAAGGGTTTCTAATAGTCTTTGGTAGTTCCATATCTGGGGTAAGCCTGTGCAAGTACTTCTAAAATACTTCTTATACAATCATTTGCACAAGAGAGGGGAACTCCCCTTGGCTCACAGTGAACAAGGATATGGAGCTGCTGGAACAAGTCCAGAGGAGGTCATGAGGATGATCAGGGGACTGGAGCATCTCCCATATGAAAACAGGCTGGGAAAGTTGGGGCTGTTAAGCCTGGGGAAGAGAAGGCTGCGTGGAGACCTCAGAGCAACCTTCCAGTATCTGAAGGGGGCCTATAGGGATGCTGGGGAGGGACTCTTCATTAGGGACTATAGTGACAGGACAAGGGGTAACGGGTTCAAACTGAAACAGGAGAGGTTTAGATTGGATCTAAGGAAGAAATTCTTTCCTGTTAGGGTGCTGAGGCACTGGAATGGGTTGGCCAAGGAAGTTGTGAGTGCTCCATCCCTGGTAGTGTTCAAGGCCAGGTTGGATGAAGCCTTGGATAGCATGGTTTAGTGTGAGGTGTCCCTGCTTATGGCAGGGTGGTTGGAACTGGATGATCTTCAAGGTCCTTTCCAACCCTGACGATTCTATGATTCTATGAACACTACTGTACACAATTGCCATCTCTCTGCACTCCAAAAACAAATGTGCATTCCTACAGCCTGTCTTTTTTGGAGGGCCGGGAGGAAAATCTTACTTTCAGATAGAGAACAAAGCTGGACAGATCTTTTCCTTGCACAAGTGAGTATGTTACAGGTGTCCCAGTGAGCCATGCTGGCTTTGGCTATGATTGCTATTTCTTTTTAATCCTTCTGCTGTTGAACAGAGCCCTTCGAAGGTCTCAGAGCTACAGGCAAAGAAAGAAAGACATCAGATTTATCTGCCTGCTCAGAACGTGGCCTCGGGCCCAGCTCAGGGCTATGTCACCATTGCAGATTTTCAGCAGTAAGTATGTGTGATCTCTTCTTGCACTCTTATTGCCACCCGCCAGCAGCTGCAGCCTCAGCTGGAACCCTCATCAGGTGACAACCTGAGAGACAGAAAACCAACATAAAGTCAGTGATTTTTAAGTCCTTTTATACTGGCTGATAATACCTGCCATCAGGGAGGGGAAAAGGAAACAAAAGGATTTAGCAGAGCAGCTTGTAAAGACATTAGGGAAGAATGAGGTGGGACAAGAATGCTCTTCCAGAACATCTCCTTGTGGCTGCCTAGGCAGTGGGACAGAGACCATAGGAACTTGTGCTTGTGAAGTGGCATTTCAGGACTTAGATCCTTGCAGCTGACCCAAGTGAGCAAAAAGGCTGCAACTGCAAGTTGAGGAACAGCACCATCTCAAGGATACATGACTGTGTTTGTGTGTTCTAGGCTCGTGAGTTACACAGCTGAACTGGGGAAGAAACTCAACACCACCAATGCAAGACTCAGGAGAATCATGAGAAACATGCAACAGCAGGATGCTGCAGGCAAGCCAGCACACTGAAACACTTGGTTGCTCAGCTGGTGACAGAGATGGCCTCAACTCATCCCAGTTTAAATACATCCAAAGGTGCCATCCCCTTTATTTTGTTCTATTTCTGGCTAAAAGAAGCACGAATATTATTAAAGGTATTACTAAAATTAACCATTGCTGCTTCTGGGTCTCTTTGAGAGCTTCAGGTGCTGCTTCCTGAGAACGGAGCAGCCTTGCTGGAGTTCTGGGTGGGCATCACTATGGACGCCTGTACAACACTGATTCTTGTGCCTTGTCTGGGGGGCTGCTGCGAGACACAGATGTGTAACCAGAAGAGCAGATCACCAGCCATGGTGACATACTGGGCCTACTTCACAGCCTCCTCTCGCTCTCTGGCCCTGTGTAACGCAGTGCAACCCTCAGTCACCAAGCACAGTCCACCACACAGTGCATTTGCTGACAAGGTTAACACTTACTCCCCAGCAATTCTTGTTGCAGGCATTGCTGCTTCCAGAACAGGTTTCTGTTGCCTTCAGAGGAAACAAAGTTCTTCTTTCAGGAAACAAACCTCGTACTGTGAACCACTAGAGGGCCCTTTGCTTCACCCTTGCACGAGCCTCGATGTTCCAAACATCCTTTTTATTCCCAAATCCATATATACCCGTTGCCTTACAGACAAGGTTTTATGTTGTGGCCAGAAGCTCTCGACTCCTATGTAGTCATTAATACTTGTTCATCGCTGGGACTCTGCCACAGGAAGAAATATAGCACATTACATACGTCACCTGAATACACCATGAGAAAAACAGGCCCTATAGCAGGCTGCAACAACCCACCTGCCCTGGGACCTTCTGCTGCTGTATGTCCCAACATGCAAACCCCAGCCTCCAAGGTATCCTGAATCATCCATCCTACCTGGATTTATAATACTGTAAAGCTTTATGTCCTGCAGAGCACTATTGGGGTACTATATGATCTCAGGTCTCTCTGTATCTAACCACAGCATGGAGGAGCTGTGTCCTGAAGGGAGCAGATGGGTGCTTGAGGCACCCAGAGATCACTCCAGCCCAGTGGCACAGCATAGCCATGCACTGGTTTGCCCATCAGGGTTCACTGATTTTGCATTTCATTCTCCTGGCAAAGCCAAGCCATTCTCTTTCTTTTAAACACCCCTTTCCCTTTACTTCTGAAAAGTTCTTGTTGCCATGCAGTATCCCAGGACACTTGTCCCAGGAAAACAGATCATGACTTGTGTTACTTGGTCACTCAATAGACTGACGGGCTGGAAAGCAGACACATTGCACCTTTGATAGTTTCAGCCTTTCCTCCACTTGGCAACCCCTTGTACAGAGAAGTCTCAAGCCCTTTAAACACAGTTACTTACCCAGAGCTTCCTGGAAGAGCTTTCCAGCACTCATCAGCTTTGCTCTACTCCTCTGAGGCACAGGAAAGCCTCTTTAGAGTCTGCCTCACTTTTCCCAGTAAGCTCCTTGCCCTGCAGTAACATAACGGCTCAAGCAAACCTGTTTAAAGAGGTAAAGCTTGGAATACTATTGATCTGTTTTGTCCCAGAACTGGTTCTTCAGCAAGAAAGATCTGTCCCAGTATCACTGAGCCTTTTGCACCCTCAAAAATAACCATTTCTCCTCCAACAGTGCTCAACACAGGGTTGTTCTTCTTCATTAGAATATTCTTAGTTCCTTGCATGTGGATTTTTAGCAGTTCTCACCAAACCATCACTTGAAGGATTTTTGTCTTCTCATTAGCACCCTGATCAGAGCAAGTTTCATTGAATACATCAGCAAAAAAATAGGAGAAAATAGGAACGGGATTGGAAAACACACTTAAGCCAGTGTGCAAAGAATTTGTGCTTTCTTTCCACTCATCTCTGGAGGAAACCCCCTGATGCCCTGAAGAACATATTGTAGCTGCCTTCTGTCTCCTCTCCCTCACTTGCTCCCGCAGTCCTAGTTGTTTTTCTTGTTCCCATTCACCTTCACTGCCACACAGCCACAGTCTTCACCTTCAGCAGTTCTTCTGCCTCCCGCCAGGCCTTATGCTCAAGACAGGTGGATTCACACAAAATACAAGAGAAGAGTCAGTTCAAAAGCCCTGAATTCTTTTTCATATGAACTGACGTCAACATACCATGAAAATAAACATGTATTTGGTCCAGAGGAAAAGCATCTTCTTGTGCTTACAGCAGTGTGTGCAGTAACAGTGCTTCCTGGCCACAAACACAACTGCTGTGATGCTGATTTTAAGGCAAAGTGATTGTTATGGATCCAGAGACACAACCAAATACTGCTCAGCAGTGGACATGTGTTGTTCAGGAACAAATTCATTAGCCCAGTAATGGCTGAACTGGCTCCCTGCCCCATCTACTCCCAAATTGCTACTGTTGGAGCAGGAATGAGAAAGACTCACAGTTTGCTGCCACATCACCGCACAGCAGGCTGGCACTTAGCTGGAACTGAAGCCCACATGCACTATGAGCCACGGTGTCAGTTTGGGAGCTGATCTGGTCACTCCCCTGCTGTCTCTGCTGAGCAGCACACTCTGAACAGGTAAAGTAAGGCTTAAACTGCTGTAGCTTCACCAAGAGATGTCTTAGCACTGAGCTCCCACCAACACACATGGCTTTGCTGGCAGGATCTGCCTCAGCAACACCCTGAAACTACAAACAGGTACAGGAAAGGTGAAGGACTCAACACTTGTTTTGAAGACATGGCAGTGGAGAAGAAAGCATGATAAGAAGCAAAGATATATGACAATAAAGGTTAAGGTATTTTTATTATAAAAGTCTATACAATGAGCACCAGACATAGCAATGCAATTATATCTGGTTTAGTTATATATATTCCATATCTATATATCCATATAGATATATAGTGTTTTGTTTTTACCAAAGTAAACCTGTTATATCACAAAATGCCTAGTTCTACCATTTATTTATTGCTCAACAAGGATGGCACAAAACACACTCAGCATAACTGTTGCCATGCTTATCTACTATACTGAATAAACAGCCAAACACTGCATAACAAACACAAAGCAGCTGTTAATTCTGAATTTGAACCAGTCTGATCACTCACTCACTTATAAAAATATTGGAATCATATAGATTTAAGCATTATAAAGGAGGAATATATTATTTAAAACATTTAAATAGTGCATATTGACATTTTGCATGTGGTATATAAAACACAAACATTCATGTACAACACTATACAGTACACATTAGTTTCAACGTTTGGATACACCCGTGTCTGCAGACTGATAGAAAAGTAACTGAAGTGGACATTGCACAATGGAACTGAATGAAATTGAGAAATGGTCTCAAGACTAGTTTAACCTCATCATTCTCTAAGGTCCCAGATCATTTTGCAGTTAAAAAATAACCAAACCAAAGGCATATCATCAGTGCTCAATAGTTTTAGTGCTTTTTCTTTTGCTGAATTCCAAAATTCCATGCCTACAACCGGAGTAAAACAAAACAAGAAGTATTCTACAGTACACAGATGAAATCTGAGCACTACAAATCCTACTTCCAACCTACCTCACACGCTTCATGACAGAACAGCAAGTCTATGAGGTTACATGCTAGCCATTTCTTCTCTGTGGTGAGAAAGTTCATTTTTGGTCTTTCAGAAAGCAGTGTGTGTAATAGCTGCGCTGACATTAGCCAGTCATAAAAACATGCAGTGAGAGTAGGTGCATGCAAAACATGGCCACAATCAAACCCATATACTGAAAGGAAAAGAAAATTAACTGAAAAAGCACCAGTTAAAAATTAACATTTAGATTTTGCCAGATCCAAAACCAGCTGCTGATGGCTGTTGCGGAGCATAAAGCTAGCAGCTAAATCATCATTCAGCACAGCAGATGTGATACTTAAAAACATTTAGTTTCAACTCTGAAGCTATATCATGCAAGGCCCATAAACTGTTTTGCTTACATCATAAGGGTTAGATAACTTAGTTTTACTCTCCAACTGTAAAACAAAACTGTGAGAAACAGCAGTCACTTTTTCACTCAAACCCAACAGTTCACCCTGTGGTGCGCATTCACTACACTGATTTTAGCCCTTGATACCACAACTTAGTTCAGGTACAGTGGAATTTTAACTGTCCTAAACCAGCTCTTTCCTGCTGGAGTGCCATCAGATTTTCCATGTACTGCAATGTTCCTTATGCTCCTCATATCTTCTCAAAGTGGAGATGCAGTATCCAATTCAGACAAAACACTATGTCACCACTAGTTGAGAAACAATAACCCATAAAATGAGAACATGAACAACAGTAATGTAAGTCCTGTAGGCAGCGTGTGATATAACTTGTCAGTTTTCCAAGTTTTAAAAGACACTAAGGAAGGTCACTTTCTGGTTTGTCCACTGTCATCTTTATCAAGGAGGAAATGTGACCACTACTGAGCAAAATCCATTAGATGTTAATTATTACTGTATTATGGGTGCAATTTAGAAAACCAAAGCTTAAAGTTGTTCCACAGCAGTCCTTTGGAAAAGGAATTTCAGTCTGGTTTTTCAAAGTTCCAAGGAAAAAAGAGCAGTACATTTAATTTGCTGATGTTTCCCCTTCCCCCCACCCCCAAATAAAAAATAGTTCAGTGTAGCATTATGGTATTAAGAATTTCTTCAAGAATGCAAAAAGTTGGTAATAACAAAAGTCTCACAGTTCTTGAATGCTAAAAAAAACAAAGCTGTGGTGGTTTTGGAATAAGATGGATGCATCTGTTAGACAAAACTGTGCTGGAAACCGTGTTTGCTAAAGTTGGATAGAGCAGTCTCAGACTTAGAAATCTTACTTGCTTTCTAGAGAGGACCTACTTACCCTTCAAACACCTTAGAGTGGTACCACAATAAAGTGCACAAACTGGATTCTTTCAACAGTGCATGACAAATGAACACAAGCACCCAATAAGTACAGTGGTAGTATATGGAAACATCATGTTATTCAATGGGTTGGAGGAATATAAGTTAAATTGATTTTGAAGAATCTTGCTTGCTGATAAGGACTTCTAACAGCCTAAGCTTGGCTTTGAGTTTCTTGTACTCCCTGTACTCATCCAGCATTGGAACCCGATCTTCTTTCTGTACGTTCCTGCAAAAAGAAGCACGTTTGAGTGGCAAGAAAACCCTCCACACTGCAGCAAGCAAACACAACAGCAGTTATATGCAGTTATCTTGGGGAAGATTAAGACATTTTTGACTGCTTGTTCACCAATAATACACAATATACTTTAGTTAAACTTGCCATCACCTAAGAAACTGACACAAAACCCAGAAGCATTTATTCAGCATTGTTTAGGAATCATTCTTTTAAGTTCTTCTGCAGATTTGATTAACAGGATATGAAAACTTTCATTTCAGATCCTGTGTATACACTGCAGGAAAACAGAGGCAAATTTCAACTGATCTACATTTTCACTGTATGGAGACTGACTCACATATTGACAGCAGAGGATTACTCTTGTTTAAGACTGAGTTATAAGACATATTTATCTGACTTGCTTTAAACCAACCTTTCATTATTAACCTCATTATTTGCCATTAAAGTCAAAAGGAGTTACGTTCCAAATGCATGAAGTGCATGATGAAGCCATGCTAGTGAATCTGTGTGACCAGTGGTTCAGGAGTTTATAGTTATGGAGAAATACAGTAGAAAGTGCAGTTAAGTGGGAATGTCTGATAGTTAAGAATAAAAATTATACACCCCTTTACTGGTAAAGCAAATATCCTACTAGAATAAAGGACAACCAGGCAAACTGCCCTGCCCTGGGTTAGAAACAGAGGGATAATTTGTGGGGGGTTATATAAAAAATACTTTTTTAATAAATATTTTGAAATGTTATTTTTTTAAATGGAAACCCCCCACTTCTTTGTTTTCGTTCTTGTGCTTTACAGACTGTAACAGAGCAAACTAAACCCAGGAGCAAGCTTTCTCCGCTATTAAAAATGCACACCAATGTCATCTCCTTCAGGAGATTATTCATAGCACAGATTAAACCATATCAGACTCCACTGGCAACATTCACATAGAAGACTTCAAAATATGTTTGACTACAAAATGAGGCTGCCGCCCAACATCTGCTTCTGTGCTAAACAAACACTTCTGTGCCCAACACACCTTCCATTCTGCTGATAAAACTCCTCTTCAAACTCTCGTAGTGTCTTGCGTAGCTTCTTTTTCTCAGCTCGGGCTTTCCACAGTTGCTCCAACAATTCAGGCCTGAAAATTCCAAGTGAAAGGGAAAATACTTTTGGCCATAGGATAAAATTCAAATTCATCAAAGCATGCTCTAAAACAACTGAGCTAGCTGCGTTGGTAATGAACTTGCCTTCCTCATGAGGAACATGCTACCTGCCTGATGGTGAAATACTGAGAACAAACTAGTAGTTAATAAAAGGGTATAAGTTTTCTGCTGTCTGCACAGCTCAAGTAAGGCTGGGGAATGTTTAGAAGATACTAAACAATATACTGAGTACAAAAAAGATCCTAGTTCAGATCTGTGTGAACACTCATTCCAGCTAAACACTTCCTGACAAGCACTAAACATGTCACTTGCTTTCACCCAATATCATATACTTGGTATCGTAACTCTAGGTGCAGTAATTGCAACTTCTGTACCAGAATTAGGAACTTGTTATTTCCACATACATGGAAGCAGCACGGGTGCTTGACAGCCGAAGGTCCCGGGCCATTTTCTCTTGACCATCCTCAACATCAGACTCAGAGTTTTCAACTGGGCTTAAAACAGGCTGTGTTTGGACAGCAGATTTTAGGATATCGGTCAGGTCTGCAGACAAACCATCACTTTCCTCTTCTTCTTCCTGAAAGCCAAAGCAGAAATTCAAACCCAATATAAAATATTTCAGCTCCTTATTAAGGTGCTGGGAAGTATTTTTACAACATGCACTGTACTTACCTTAATTTCTTCAAAAAAATGGGCAGTTTCACCTTCAATAATGGGCTGTAACATCTGCCCCCGCCTCTTGGTTGATGGTGAGCCCTGCAAAAATTGGAGCGGGTTCCATTATGTGCCAATTAGACATTAAATGCTGTGTGGGTCAGAATTCTGGTCAAGTCATCTAATACCCAAGGGTATTTCTTCTTTCAGAAGAATGCAAGACTGCAAATATACTTACAGAGTACAAACAAAATAACCTGTAAGTCCAAAAGCTCAGATGCCCAAAGTAACCTTGACATAGAATCAGACACTGTAGTTTATAAACTACATAAAAATACTCTTTGAATATAAAAATCACTCCATGTTTTGTAGACAATTCATAAAGTGCAATCAGATCTCTGAATTTCGTATTTCCTCTTGTTCTTCCCAAACCAAACCAAAGGGAGATTATAAAGTTACACAAAGCCAGAGCCAGGTTTTATCTTCTGCCAGGCATATGTTGGGAATAAGACTGCCAATTTCTTTTTCTAGACCTCTCTGAAGCCCCAACAATTGGAAGTGCTGTGTAACAGTTACCTATTGCCACCTTCCAGGCAAAACCCTTTGAATTTCAGCCTAAACCTGGTGCCACTGTGCTGCACATGGATTGCTGTTAGCTGCCTGCAGCACACACACATTATATGGCCTGCTCTTCCAGTATCCCCAAACAGCAATTTCAACAGATGAACTCTTTGAACAGGAGGACAGTGGAACATGAAAGCCACAGAGACAGTAACCTGACAAAACACTTTAGTTTGTGGAAGGTAAACACCTTCCTGCTTCTTTAGACATTTCCATACAAGCTTCAGCATATGTGACTAACATATTGTGATACCATAAGAGATCTCACGGGACCAAGCATCATGTAAACCAAAAACCAATTCTTGAAATACCTGGCACTGAATATAGCCTATACAGAAGCCACCACTGAACAATCCTTGGTAACTAGAGCCCCACATCTCTTACGGATTTCAAAAGCAGAGGCCTGTGAAAAACACTTTACACATGTTGCCTGCAGCACAGATTAGGAATTATGTTATCAACATCTTTCCTGAATTTAAAATGCTATTGGTTGCCTATCAGCCATGCCTTTATCTCACAGACAAACAACAGCAACAAAAAAGAATGACTACAATATAGTCATAAGACTACTGATAATACAAAATGCATTTCAGCTGAAAAGTCAGACTTGAGGTGAGAAATGGGATAAAACTCAACTGGTCAAGTACACCACCAATACCCTGTGACTCATCATGGAGAAATGCTTAGGTGTTTAAAAGCAACCTGTGTCAATGTTCAAAAGGGATTCTGTCATAAAACCCTTTAAACTGAATTACAACTACAGTGTAAACAACATTTTTCTGTAAAAGCCACTACAGAAAAATCTATGTGCAGGAAAGGAATGATCTTGAACTGCTCTCTTCATCTTGGGCTTAAAGAGCATAGCTGAGAACAGTCAGAGTCCACATAAACAGCTGCTTAAGATCCTGCTGAGTAAGTAATGCCCAGCTACATGAATCTGGTAGAGAGCTGTCTGTACGTAAAGAGATTATCTCACATCGCTTCCTATGCAGTCCATTCCTTCTAAAAGGGTCAAACAGCTAATATTAAATCTGCTCTGTTGCAAGTCAAGGTCAGCATGAAGATTTGGATTACAAATCATGAAGAGCAAAGCTAGCCAGCTGGTTGTCATTCCCCGACTGTTTTACAGGTACTATAAACAAGGTTACATCAATCTCCCTGCACAGTATGAAAAACTTTTCTTCCTCATCTCTTAAAAGAGCACAGAGAGAGGAAAGAAAAGAACAGAAAGCAAGCTAGAAGGAAATGAAGTGCAAACACAGTGAAAAAGCACAGATGCTGTACAGATGCTGCAGGTGTTGATAACATGTCTCACACTGAGGAAGCAGGAATGAATGAAATGATTGTTAGGGACATCCTATTACTCATGCCTCTGGTGACAGTACCCTGCAGTACAGGCAAGCTTCACTGCAACTGTTGTTACTATTCTTAGGAGGACTGAAAGTACAGTGTGTACTGTGGATCCATACCCAGCACAGTGACTTGGGAGCATCTCAGCCGCACAAGTCAGAACAGCTCATTTACTTCAACCAAGAACCGTGTACTTGCTAAGAGCCATCAAGGTCACAGACAGCTTTGAACTGCTCTGCTCTCAGCAGTAAATCAAATGCCTCAAGTATAATGACATCATGATCTTGCATCTTCCATAAGAATGATGTATCTCTGGAACAGTGTTACTAGCTCTTCTAAAGGCAACCTAGCAGTTCAAAAAGTGGAAAAAAAGTAGAAATAGCATTTGTTTTACTCACAAGAATAGGAGTAATGCTTGCTCTAGTTAACATTTGTTTTACAAGTCTGTATCTGTCATAAAGTGGCTTCACAATATGTCTTTCTTCTCTAGTAACCTAAAGGCAGAGAAACCACAGAATTAATTATACCAGTCAGTCAATAATATACAAGCAAACACAAAGCGGTCTTGCTTCTCATGCCAGGCCATGGACCTGCCAATTAGGAACACTAAACTAGTTTAAACTGTGTGTATGAAACAGGGCTTGAGCAGATAAAGGGGAAGTTGGTGCTTCCTCCTCCTCTCTTTTCTCACTTTAACTCCCTGTATTTTTCAGGAAACAGTTTTAAAGACTTCCCAAAAGTTAAGAGAGGCTTCAGTAGAAGCAAACTATCTTTAAAGACATGTGGTAAAGAGGCAAAAAAGGGACCAAGCACTGGGGGGAAGGCTGTGTGCCTAGCAATGATGATGACTCTAGAGGAATGAGAGGGGGTGGAAAAGAAAGAGATGAAACCATAGAGAGATTTTCTCTGACATCTGCTTTACTCTCAATTCTTGGCCACTGTGTACTCTAACATAACAAACCTTAAAGGCTATCCTCAACAGTTATTGCCATTTTCTCCCTAAAGGCACTGTAGAAACAGTGCCAATATCCCCAGGACCATTATTCTTCCTTGGTTTTAAAACAGAAAGGCTTGGTCACATTTATACAGCAGTGCTGATTATAAAGCTAGTGTGCCAAGCCCAGAAGGCTGGTGGAACAAAAACTGGAAAGATCTTGTGATTGGACTAGTAATACTGAACACTGTTCAAAACAAAAGCCCCAAACTTCAGGCACTAATTGTTAGCCACCCCAACCGCCCCACCTCCAATTATAGAGGATACATGCCACAGACTTGGGAGGAAGGGAAGTGTCTTTTTATTTCTGGTTTTGTGAAATCCAGAATAACATTTCAAGCCTTTTCCCAGGAAATTCAATAAAGCCATTTATTTGTACAATTTCTCTTTGCCTCAGACACATAAGGCACCAGTCACTTGTCAAACTCCAAGAACCTCCTGATCTGTGGACAAAGGGCCTATTAAAACATACTTCTCTTTGGTTTGAAGTCAACACAATAAATTCCCCTGACAGCAATATGGAAACCAACAGATAGCTCTGTTTTGAAAAATTAAAAAGCCCCAAAACCACCCGCATTAGCTGCTGGTAACTACTACTGCACAAAAGTTACTGCTCTATTTATAGAGCTTGATGAAGTAAACCAAGAATTACCGGCCGCCCATGTTGACTTTCATAATACAGGAGGCTCTTCTGGAGAGACGTTTTCTCTTCTACCAAATGGTCCTTTGTCATTTTCTGTCAGAAGAATAATTCACATTTAATCCAATCCAAGTCAACTTAACAAATTTTTTACCTTACTGGCTATATGGATGCCTTAGACACACTCCACTTAGTCGATACCATTCATCCCACCTTCATCCATTTAAAGCTGTTCAATATTGTCAGCACATACTTAAAGAATATTTTAATAAGAGTGAGGAGTGAAAATGCGGTTCATCATCATTTTCCCACAGAGACTGAAATACAAGGGACTTGTAAAGGGCTGCTAGACACAGGCATCATTTTGTTGATAAAGTGATAACCTGAAGTGCCTGACAGTGCTCTGTTTCCCTCTGTTCTCTTACAAGCAGCCTATCTGTAGCTTTATGCTTACTTTTATATCTTCTGGCAAACATCTCTCAACTCGTTTTTCCTTTAACCTTTTCAAAATGAGTTCAAGTGTGGCTTCCTTGGTGGGTTTCTTCTCTTTCTGCACAACCTCCATCTCATCTCCATTTCCTTCATCCTCTTGGTCAAGAGAGGAACCAAAGCTTTTTGGAAGAGTGTTACTTCGTGGACGCGTTTGAGGTATGAATTCTCCATCTGAGCTCCTCTGCTTTGCATCTGAAATGAGAACGATTGCTCAGTCCAAAGGTTTAAAAGAAATAACTCTCAGTTTAGCTACAAGTAAAGGAATAGAACAGTTTGCACAGGAAAAATTTCTAATGAACTAAACCCAACAAAACTAAAAGCCAAAGGAACAATATGAGTTTTGAGTATTTCAGATCATAGAAATGAAGTATTTTTACTGCCTGTGGAATTTTACTGAATGACCTTGCTATTTTAGTCACGTAGATAAATTGTGTTTGTAGAAAACCAGAAGCTGTAGCATCTCTTACCTTTTATTTGCTTTCTCAATTTGGTAAGTTCAGTCATCCACTTTAAAACTTTTGGGTTGGCTGCAATATCACTATAGGAGGGCTGGAAAGAAACACGAATGAACAACGTTTTATTAAAACACCTTAAGTCTTGCTTACAAATACTTCTTTCAAGATTTGGTAATATTTACAACAGGGAATAGGACTAGTAACAGGGCTATATGACTCTTAGCATCAGGTCAGATCTCAGTGTCAACAGCCAACACTTGTGAAAATAAACTTGAGACAACAGATCACAAGCTGAAACAGAGAGTGGTAAGATGCTTCTGTCTCTCCACTTATTTGACAGCTCCTCAGTCTCACTGCATAATGGCACTGTCTGCCCTTCTTTCGGCTCAGGCATTATGGCACATTTTCTAGTATTACTGTTGCTCAGTTCACTTTCACAGACAGCAGTGTGCAACAGAATCGTTCTCATCTGTGAGCCCCCAGTTATTCAGTGATGAGCCACAAGAAATAACTTGGCTCCACCATGCAGCCCTCTATCCTCAGTAAAGGCAGAAATAACTTACCTTACTGTTTTTCTCTTTTTCAAATTGTTCCTCAAATTGCTTTATTTTTTTCTGCAATTTCTTGACAAGCTGATAAGGTGTCTTGTCTTCCCTTTTGTCATCTTTTGAGCTAAAGGATGCTCTTCGTGTTCTGTATTAAAAAGTTTTTTAAATGTCATTTAAATAATTAAACAAGTGCAAACACCTTGTATATTTTAGTAAGAGAGGACTGATTTAATTTTTTTTCCTCCAGATTATAATTCATACTTGGCACATTTTTAGCAAGTGCTATTTACCTACTGCATCAAAATGCTTTGATCTGCTGCCTTCAAAACGTTGTGTGTTATTGTTTTTCTTTCTAATCTCTGTAATAACCCTAACAGAAAACCAGCATTTTTCATGTACCACTAATTACATTGTCATTAAACCAGTTCAGATCTTTCTGGTGGCTGGGATACATATCTAAGTTACTAGATACTTTCTTGAAGTATTGGGCACAATTAAAGGTGAGGCTAAAAGCACAGTCCTTAGTAATTTGTCTCAGGCAAGTAATTAGATATTAACCTAAAACACATCTACATAATTTGTTGGCTTTACTAATATATTTCTAGAGTAATGGGATTCCAGTTTTAAATCATCTTTTGCACTTGTTCAGCTCCTTGATGCTGCTCGTGAAAAGCCTTTTTATTTCAACACTGACCATGCAAACTTTCTGGTGCACTTCTTACGCAAGGGGCCTGAAAGATCTGTCAACCCACCTAGTGAGATCTATGTAGTTCAAGATATTAGAAATACTAATCATCACCTCCTAGTGCAGATCTTGATTAGTTTCAGAATGAGGAATACAATCAGTACTTTTCTGCAGGTCTTGTGCATCGTTTTAACAGCACTCAACTATCTTCTGCAGCCAACTGGAGAAAACCTGGGTAAGTACCTTTTTGCATCAATAAATTTATGTCAAACAGAACTGGAAACTCAAAACTTGGTCTTTCCTGTTCCAGATTTTCTCTTTTCTTATGAGATTATTTCTTCCTTAACAAGCACGAAGTGCCTCTTAAATTCCCTTTCACAGTCACAGCAGTACACAGTACAGGTCACTCCCAACAGTGTCACACAAATAACTTGCAGCTTTAGTTACAACTCTACTTTAACACACTGGTTAGAACAGGCTTGATCCTCTAAATCTGCAGGACAGGACCTGCACTAAGAACCCTGGCGCTACACTGACCATTACTGCACACTTCAGTTGCAGTGGTTTGTGTCTTTACTGAGAGTGGACAACATGCTAGGCAAAACAAATCCAACACGATGCAACATGAAAATAGCTATTCATGCTACTGCGGATAAAAAAGCACCAAAATCGACGTAAAACCATAGACCAGCAGTCCAGTAAAGACTGGTAAACAAAGGATATATATACTGTCTTCAGCGCAGGAAGTAACATTACAGCCCAGACCCAATGCCAGGGAAATCTTTGCAAGCTCAGCCTATTTTTATACTCTTTCCCTCAGCATCTGCCAGTGGTCACTTTGAGAGACATGATCCCATCCCAGATGAACCTTTGGTCTGACTCACTGTGGCAGTTCCTGGGCAGGCAGAACAACCAAAAGGCCATATGATGCTGCATTTGACCTTGGTCTTCAATTCACATCATGAAAACCCATGATGATCTTAACCAGCTGTATTTTCATGCCTGTAGTAACACCTCCTGCCCCAACACCCACCAAATGGCATTAAAATACAAACCTAACAAAAGAAAGTGCTTTGGATGATGAATCTAAGGTTTCTGGATCATGTAAGAAGCGCTGGCTTTGCCCAAAATCCAGGCTTCGATGTGACAGTATCGGATGACAGTCCTCCTCCAAGGGATGATTAGTCATCCTTCCAGCCTGTGGGGAAAGCTGAGCTTCTCCAGATTCACTGTCCTCCTGCCAAGACTTGAAAGCAGGAAAAGGATCTAGAAGATAAAAAAGGGACACAAAATGGTACTTTGCTGTTAACAGAATTATAAACAAGAGTCAAAAGGAAACAAAACTGCATACCCACTGCTTAGTCTTGTATGTTATAAAGGATGTGGTGTCATACACAAAGTGAATATAAACACTGAAATACATCAGAAAGCTACAAATTCTGTCATGTAGCAACTGAAAGAAAGAGGTACCAGAATGGAGTATGCACACTAGGATCCCTTTTTCCAAGTGTATCTTGGGAGTATGCATTTCTGAACAGGTCCAACAATGTGAGAGCCTTATTTACGTATCAGAAATCCAAAGTCAGAAGGATGTATTTATTGTCCATTGTGATATTTTACTGTGTAAATTAATTTTTATATCTTACACATGTACTTCGAAAGATTGTCTTCTTGGTTTTGAAGAAGTTAAGACTGACAATAGCTCTTAAGGTACAATACCCATTTGCTTAAGTTGTCTGAAAGGAGTGCTGTTGGGTTTTTAAGTTTAAACGCATCTTGACACCACTGAGAAAAAGAGATTTCTTAATTTGTGGAAGGTGATTTCTTTTAGGCAGGGGATTCCAAAACAATTAGATCTTTTAAACTCCTACATAAAGCTTCTAACATCCCTTCCAATTCTAAGTTATGGTTTTCTTGCTAACAAGAAGCTGATGTGGCCTTGCAAGCACTTGAATTCACAATCCCACCCCCCTTTTCCTTTCTAAGAGTTGCTGTATTTCCCAGTTCAAATCTGAAATTTGAAAACTGGGTTCAAAGTGTGCAGAACAACAGTAAAACCCATAAAGTAACCTTTAAAAAGAGATAACCCTTATACCTGCTTTCCACTGTATGTTGACTAAGTATGATTTGGGTTTGTTTTGTTTTGAAGCTCTGATCTTGCCTGTTTACACAGATCAAGACAGAAGAAAGGGACTGTTTAGAAGTAAGCAAAACAACTGCAGATCAGAATATTCCCAAGATAATATGGGACAGCAGGTGAAGGGTTAGCTAGAAAGCAAACCATAAACTATCAAAAGGCAGATAACTGAATGTATGGCGAACCATACTTACCCTCCCCTTCTCTCTGCAGATGCATTGTTTTGAAATCAATGAGGGGGAAAGTGATAGGGCATGGCGCTAATAAAATGAAAAAGAATGGCAAAAAATACTAAAGTGAACACACAGCACAGTCAGAACAAACTATACATCACATGTAAAGCAGGAAGATACAGTACCAGGGAAAAACATCCCATCCTTTGAGCCAGGCCCTGAGCACTCTCAGCTTCCAAGCACTTTCAATGGCAGGTGAGGATGCTCAGTCCTGAGTGAATCTGAACTTCTTACTGAAAAGGTTTACAGAGAACTGACACAGGAATAGTAAAGACTTATTGTAGTTTACTAAGGGGCTCATGCATCCTCACATAAACAGATGACAAGTTCTCAATGTGCTTTTGCTCATGGCTCTTAAATAGAGATGGTAATCTCCAAAAAGCAGAACAAATGCAGAGAAAACACTCAAAATATAGATTAACTGATCTGTATTTCTGCATTAAGCCAGCAAGCATTTAATAACCATTTCCAAGAACTCTGTTGATTTTACATTACGTAGGCTTTTATAACCCAAACAAGATTTGGACTAGCATAGATTTCTTTACAAAGCCAATCTACTTCAATGAAATGCCACAAGGCCTTGCAGTGCTTTGGAAGGCTGAGATTCTGATAACCATTTTAAACAGGACTGAACAACAGCCAAAGTTAAAATACTTTGCAATGAAATAACACCTCCTGCAAGATACCATATTATAAGCTTCTTGGTAGTAAAATCATAAGTTTGTATATAGATACACTATTTTTTTTTTCAAAGTAAGACACATGAAGCTATTTAGGTAAGTAAAACCGAAGCAACTTTTATGAGCAGATTTAAGGGAATAATGAAAATGGAAGCCACAAACCTTCTGAGAGTATGTATTAAATCAGATTAACACAAACAGAGGGTGCAACAGAATGTGATGTGCAAGTAAGCAATTCATGTAAATAAACATAAGCAGGGTTTTTTGCTTTTAGACTTCAGACAAAGTTATTAACCTGGGCAATGAGAATAAAAACCTGGACTCAGTGTCTCCAGATGCCTGCAAATCAGTTTCTGTGTGACATGACATACAATGTATAGCTTGTTAGGGCTCAAAAAGGCCAGCCAGCAAGTAAATCTATCACAATTTGCAAGCTGCATCATTTGTAAAAGGAAAATATGGACTCAAGGAGGCAACACATTTGGAGAACAGTCAACACCGGTGCCAAATGAACAGTAAGTTATTGGCATCTGAGCTTCAGGACAAAGCTTTATGTGCTGACATGCTACAATTGTATGCTGCACTGTTAAACTACACTCACTTCAGGTGTACCTCACTGGTTTTAATACCCATAACAGAACAACCAGAAGTCAAGTGCAGCCGTTCTTTTGTTACTAATGTCTTAACTAACGTTTGACCATGATGCTTACAGGCATCTTGAAGAAGAGCTGTCACTGGAACAGCCTGTCGGAAGTAAAAACCTCATCCCTGCATAGTAAATCTGTACTGTAGCTGCCAAGTTGTATATCCAAGTTTTTAAGACTAGAAACAAGTGGACTGTGGTCATTGATCAGTGACAGTTCACAGTATTTCAGCAAACTCTATCACTTGCTTTTTTTAAGGTGTGATGATTCAGAATATCAACACCAGGCAGAGGAAACAGGATATAAGGAACACATAAAAAGATGAGTACCTTGAAAAGAAGATACTGACAAGAGTGTTTTACTCTGGTTAGGAAGGGGTTATATTTTTACACAAGTAAAATAACAGACATTTGAGTAACAAAGTTCAGTAAAGTCACAAGCTTCAGGGCCTGTTAAATCTGGAAGGCCATGAAGAGTAAGGGAACAAACAGAAGGAATCCTGCCTGAGACAAAACTGTGTTCCAAACATTTTGCTTTCCTAAAACCCCAACAATGGAGGGAGAAGGGACACAGGAATAATACCCATCTGCAACTTTAGCTTCATAGCTTTAGAAAAATTAGTTTACAGCATCAGAAAAATTAAAACTGTTTCAAGTTTGTCCAAAGACATGGAAACCAACATCTGACATTCCTGATGTTTAAAACAAATCAAACAACAGATCTTGCAGAATAAATGAAATGTGAATTGCTGTGTTTAGCAGTTTAGTGATTTTAAGTCAAATTCAGCTTTTAATAGAGCTTCAATAGCTTACATTTATAAAACCCAGAAAACCAGACAAGCCAGTGTGAGTATGAACTGTGTGACATAACCAGAGCTGTTTTGAAGCACTGGGATGACAGACTCACAGTTCTGGGAACAAGTCACCTTAAAAAGATAAAAATGAATAAGAAAGAAAAAAGAACAGACAAAGCAAAACCTCTGCTATGAAACTTGGGCTGTTTTGCTTTCTTCATTTGCTCATTTATTCTTTATATGTTTTTCAAGGTTCCAAGTTGTGGATAATTCTGAAACAAGATGGGATCTATGCCATGGCTTGGATCATCTTACCATGTGTACAGAACATATTGTTCAGATTGAACCGAAGGAAAACAAGTATTGTCTGCTGCTTTCTACCCCATAAAACATTCTACTTATCATTACTAATTATGTTGTGAGCTAAAGGGTGAGAATTACCTTCCCATTTGTCACCATCAGACACATTCTTCAGATCTAGACACGGTACTTGGACACTCAGAGCTTCCTCAGAAACATTAATGTTGCCATCCCCCAACATCTCTGAATCAGTATTTGCATTAAGATCACAAGCGTTGCTACTTGAATCCTGTGTCGAAACAACAGAAGAATGTTATTATTATTTAGCAACTGGAAATGAGGTACCCAAACAGTGCCAGATCCAGCATTGTTGGGAACTGACTGGAGAAAGATTTCTTCTTTCCTGACTCAAAGAATTATAAACGATCTTCCCACCCCCAACAGTAGCCAACTGTTTGCATTACAGAACATTCCTCACAAGATGCGTAAGTATAAGCTTGTTCTGCTGCTAAAACATCCTGTGATGCAAGACGCTGAGATCTCTTAACAGAGGTTTTGCAAAGCTTGCAGGAGCCCAACAAACACAGGATGTTAGCAGCTGAATTTATTGGTTTTCTTCATAACCGCATTTCATGTAAATTTGTAAGATGCTGTGTACCTGGATATAAATGAAATCATAATCTTACCAGAAACATCTCTGAAGATATTTTATCATTGCCATCAAGCAATATACTATTTTGCCTAAAGAGAAGAAACAGATCTAGTTATAATTCTAAATACATGTTCTTAATGGACAGTAAATACTATACATTCTCCTTACGTTTTATTCTTACATACTTGAGACCAGTTACTAAAATAAAACCAGCTTAGACCTTTGTTCTCAAGCTGGAAGGAAATATTTTCAAACTCAATTCAAGTCATACTGAGATTTCAATCAGTGGTAAACTCCAATTGTAAGTGAATTTAAACTTTCTGGCTAATCACTATTACCAGCATGAACTCTTTACTCATTAAGAGCAATAAAATGTGTCAAAATATTTTAAAGAAAGTAACCTGTTCTTTTGTTTCTCTTGCCCAGAACATATGCTTGTCCTCAAAAAAGCCATAATACATATCATATAGGCTTTTATTTATCTCTTTGTATTTATCTCTTGTAAGTGCATAAAGTTCCATGCCTTTTATATCATCACCATAAAAAGGTAACTTCATCTTATCTCCTATGTTTTCACACATGAAAAGTTGTGTGTTGTTTCACTCCCCCATCTTACACTGTGTTGTCACAAAGCACAGCTTGGTACACTTAGGTTCCAAAACTGATGCTACATGTCAGTGGCTAAAAGAAACATACATACCCTTCACTATTATTTCCTCCATCAACATCTGCATCTTCATCACGCGTTTTCAATAATACATCTACAGCCTGTGGGCAAAAAGTATGGTTAGAAAGATTGGGAATGGCATTCTCGGCTAAAAACGTATCTGTAATCATCTCTGACCACAAAAAAACCCCAAACCCTCAAAAACTAAAAGCACAGGTTGTGTGGTGGTGGAAATCATAGTGTTTAACCAAGCAATACCGGTTATTTATATGTATAACCAAGGTCAGTAGCCAGGTGTTTTAGTCACTAGAAGACAGGCAACAACTTTTTCCTTCAGGTAAAGCAGTTTTTACCATTTCTTTTAAATATTAACACAAACAACTCTACTGAAAATTGTCAATCACAGCATGAAGTTTGCAGTGACTGGAACCATGGGAGTAAGTAGATCCTAGTCTCAAAAAGCAGTTGGATGCAGACTTGTGCTCGGTATATATGAAATGCAACAAGCCTGGCAGACTTTCTGTCTGTCAGAAAGGAGCTACTAATCCCTGTTACTAAATAAAGCACCAACAGAACTGGAAGGGGATGAAGTAACACTGGCATTTCTGTGACACCATCTCACTAAACAAGCTCAGATGAATACATGTCACCATTTTGTTCAGTGAATGGAAGGAAGACTGACTACTTATTTGTATCAAAGCCCTGTACTAGCTTGCTTCAGTATCTTACATGCCATTTTAAATATGAGATTTTAAAGTAATATTACATTTGGTTTTGGACTTTAAGAAGCTTTCACAAATGATCTTTAAAATGTCTGAACATAGAGTCATGGAATAGTTAGGGTTGGAAAGGACCTTAAGATCATCCAGTTCCAACCACCCTGCCATAAGCAGGGACACCCAACACTAAACCATGGCACCCAATGCTTCATCCAATCTGCCCTTGAACACTGCCAGGGATGAAGCACTCACAACCTCCCTGGCCAACCCATTCCAGTGCCTCACCACTCTTAACAGGAAAGAATTTCTTCCTTATATCAAATCTAAACCTCCCCTGTTTAAGTTTAAACCCATTATGCCTTGTCCTATCACTACAGTCCCTACACATAAAATCACCTCAAGAGTCTAAACAGTTGCCAGTTCTACACTGCTGACAGTTAACATCCACCATTATCAGACAAAGCTCCATTATTCTGTTTACGCTGTTTCAGTCCTCAAGTCAAATTCCAATTAGGGAAAACAATTTCTAATCACAGAGCATTTATCATACTCCAGCAGGTAATGTGCACCCTGGAGATGAGCTCTGCACGTTTTGCATAGTCACACATATTGTAGTTTGGGAACAACTGCTTCTGTTTCTATTTCAGACTCAAAGGAGAGCTCACATGCTCCTTTCTTTCCTACAACCTTACATGTTCCTCTCTATCTCCTTTCATACAGAAGAATCTGTGTATTTCCCTTTAAGATCTCCCTGAAAGAGATCCCACAGAATTTCAAATTCTGTATTAAGAATTCTGTAAAAACTAACATTAAAGCACCCAAAATTGCATCAAGTACAATAGGAGTGCATCTATACATGACCATGTGGCCCCAAGCATCATGTTCCCCTTTATATTCTTAAGCATGGTAACAAATATGGAACTCTGAAGTGCACATATTTCCTAAGAAGTATAATTCACCTCTCTCAGCTGTTCTTTGAAACCACAAAAGCCACAGAAAATGCACTGAAAAGCCACCAATTTGCACCAAGTTTTGTTTCTCCATCTACGTTTGTATTTGATCCCTAACGCTCAACATATATTTTAACTGGAAGAAGCAAAGTATTAGGAGTTAATATGAGGAACTCACTCCCTACTACTTTTGAAGGCTTTCATTGGCAACAGACTGAAAACTTACTACAAACACAAGACTTAAGATAGCCAGAACAAGACTTACAGCAGAAATACGGAACTCCACCCTGTAATGACAACAGAGTTCTTGCAAACACAGTATTCACCTGAACTGGATAAGCCATCATCTAATTGCAACACAGTGTTTTGCACATTTTGTGCTCTAGGACAATAATGCAGTAGTTTTTATCACAAGGTTTGGCACTAATGCATCAGGAAAGAGCCCAGATGATCGATATGTCCTGTGCAATTCTAATTTGCAGAATGGGATTCTAAACCAATGTATTAGTTTAGTAGGAACAATTGACAGATTTGGCTTGTAAGGTGGTTCTAGAGTCATTTGAGATCCATGAAAGGAAACGGGAGACTGGGAAAAGAATACATCACAATAGCAAAACGCACTACAGCAACATTTTGTTGCAATAAAACCTAGGTCCCGGACAAGACTCACACTTTCACTAAGCTAAGGCATCCATTTCTAGCTTCTCAAGTTCACAGACCCATTAAATTCTTCTCGTTAATTGAAGGCTTCTAACAGTAGGTTTGCTTATCTGGTTATCTTTCAGGAAACCCTCAGAAAGATTTATGGTCTCATGGGCAAGAAGCTAAATAACACTGCAGAAAGTTCTCTCTACACAGGGACACCAAATCTCCCACAGAATTCATCATTAGATTTATGACAACAAAAGTTTTACCAAATAAATAAGGAAGCACAGACCTGAATTTTTCATTTGACAGCTGTGGATGTGCTATTCGTACAGCGGCAGAAACCATATTCTCATGCATATTGATGTTAGTTCATTTTTGTCAGCAATTATCTGATAGCATTGCTGGACTGCATGCATAAGGATACCCTGAATATCAGACTGATGCTCACTAGTAACAAATGCAGCTACAGTTCAGGCCATCATTGCAAATTCAGGCCACACATACTACAAACCTTCACTCAGGATTGCATGTGAGGACCTTATAATCTGCAGCTCAAAGCAAAGCTGAGGAATGTTTGTTGTACAGGGTAAACAGTTATTTCAGCATTTCCAGCTGCTACAATACTGGGCTTCCATTCAAGCTGTATTAAATACTTGCTTCTTTCAGTGATATGAAGCTGTTCAATTCAAGCATAATATAGAAAAGCAAAGGCAAAACTGAATCTATGACACCTGATTATCCTGTGGTCTGTTTTTACATTTTTCAGTTGATTTCTGACAACTTCAAGTATCATTAACACTGTATTTTCCAAGTCAAATAGTTCCTAAAGAATACAGCTAAGCATTCTATATTTACAAGCATGTCAGCATCACATCCTAACATGTGCCAAATCTAGACAGACTCTTCTGCTTTGGAATACAAATGGTCAATCCTGAGACTTTTCAAGATGACCACTAAGTGTTGAACCTTCTCAAAGGCCACAAGTCCAACTTCCTTTCATTTTTTTTGCCAAACACCTCAAGTGTTAAGAATTAGAAATGTACACATCAGTATGGAGGGACACAAGCACAGCAGACGTCAAATATCTAAGCAAAGAGGTCCAATGAGAAGTAACTGAACCTCTTTCAACTAGAAAGGAGATGCAGTTAAAAAGATTTTTTTCTTGATACAGCAAAAGGAGTGACTGTGTGTGGGCTATGCTACAGACATAGCTTTACATCTTCTGCTACTCAGGAAGCCTTTCCTATCACAAGATGTTATTCTATCTGGTGCTATGCCAGTAGTAGTAGTAGTAGTAGTAGTAGTAGTAGTAGTGATATGATCTAGTGCCAATACACTGACTTACCTGAGCAGAAGGAAGGGCTGGTACCTGTGAAAGACCAATAGAAACAACATTAGGTGGAGTCCCACAGCCTGCCCCAAAGTACACAAAATTCTCTGTGCACATGTATGAAACACACAACAGAAGACAACTGCACAGAGCAACAGCACCAAGTAAGGCTACCTCAGAGCTACCAGGAAAACCTGCATCTCCAAAGCACTTTGCTAAAGCCACAGCACTTATGATTTTCATATACAGGAGGCTCTTCCCCTCACCTGAAGGCTTTCTTCTTCCTCAGTTACAGTATCATGTTTTATAGCTTCACTGTCTAAATCAGTGCAAACCAGTACTTCAGAGCAGTCTCCTGTGTTCTCACTGCTACCAGTGTCATTATCTTCAATAACATCATTCCTAAAGACAAAAACAGAGAGACTTTATCAATCTGCTGTTCCACCTTTAAAATTAAATAAAACAAATACTGCACAGTTTGGGTTTTTTTTCCTTAAAAAGTATCAGAGGGCTGTTGGTTGTTTTCTTCCCCTCATCAAAATTACTCTGACTGGTAATATCTACAATCTCTATCACCTGCAGGCAAATCTGATTATTTATGTAGTTTACATATATTTCTGAGGTTTTCTCCAACAGCATGTAATAAGACATATTAAAATGTATTTATTTGATTCTTGTATCAAGGACCAGGCATACACCCTCCACTTACTATGCTGACCTAAGGAATAAAAGCACCAACAGCCAGAAGCAGTAACATATTGAAACTATCACAACTCAGTGAAGTTGCTGTGCCTATGCTCCTCTCAGTATTGAAGCCAGCCAGTTTATAGCCCTCTAGTGAGAAATCCCATTATTTCTAACATTTAATCTTCCTAGAGTTCAACTTAAGGCTTGTAACAGTACATCCAGACTGACACTAACTTTTATCATATCTGTGTCCATATATTCTATACATGCCACCATCCCTGTTAGCAAACAATTCTCTAATTCATCACAAGCCTTTAACTTCCTTCTCCTCACTCAAACAGTTCTGACTTTAACTCCTTTTTCAGCAATTATTTAAAGTTAGTTCTAAGAAACCTGCAGTGGATCACCACATTTTTCTGTTCTCCATTTAACTGCCTATTTGACATGTACACAGTTTGCTGGCAGCACTACTTGAGAGGACCCACACTACCTCTTTCAAGAACACTATCATGGATCCTCTCTTACGGTTAATCCACAGTGGAATGATGATGAGCATGTGAAGTAGTTGCTGTACACATATTTGGAGCTGGGATATTAATCATGACTGTTTATTTTTAATAAAGCACCAAAGTGTACCAGCTTCTCAGTGCTGCCATGGCAATCACTACATTGGTATCATGGCAAGATTTACAATATAAAGAAAAGCTGATCAACTGAAGCTGAAACACAATGCAAACAGATCCACAGTGCTCATTTTTAGCTATTTCATTGACACTGGCAGGCAGAGCAGTAAAATAGCTATGCTGATGTGGAAAGACATGGTAAAGAAACTGAAACAGCATGTACAAGAGCTTTCATATGGTAAATTATGTCATAAGTAACAGCAGTAATGTAAGAATGAAAGCACTTGGGTCAATTTAAGTGCTTACATAGAATTCAGCAGTGAAGCAGTTACTACATTTTCAGCTACAAGATCAATTTAAAGTATTTGCTTTAAAAGCTGTTGGTTACTGACAACTCACAGAAGTTGATTTGGTTAAAAATGCACAGATAAATTGATTCATAGCAAAACTGTTGAACAGCAAAAGTCATAACTTCTGCTTTGGGTTGAGGTGGTTTGTTTTGGAAGAGTTAAAATATACAATCCTACAGAATTTGCTAAGATATAACAAAATCTTACTGGTTGTTAGATCCTTCCTCATCCCCACTGGGATTGTTTGCTTCATTGTTACAGCCCAGTCTGTGTTGCTGTATGTGTTTAAGACTGTTATCTAAGCTGCTCTGCAGGTCGAAAAGGTGCTGTTCCACAGCTGCTCTGATTGTTCTCTCTAAAATGCTGCAAGGAAAAAAGACAAAGTTCATATTAAGAACTCTCTTTTTGCATTGATCAATACGCAGAAAGGTGGAGATAAACTTTATACACAACAGGAATCTTTGATGACAAGTACTTCAAGGCAAGAAGAGACTCACTTTTCCAGAAAGGCGGTAGAAATACCTGCACCTATCTTTTATTTCGTAAGATTTACATAAAGTATTATGAAATCTATTTAAAAGTAATTAACACATTACTTTTTTTTAACAACATAAAGTTTTCTTAAAGCCTAATACATTAATGTGCCAGTAAAATCCTGTGTCTGTAAAGAGGTTAGAGTGAACCCTGGCACAGGTACCACTTCAGCACAGCTGGCTGCAGGCTCTCCTGAACAGGGCTGTAATCTTAAAAGAGTCACAAACAGCAGAGACAATGAGCAAGTACCTGATGAAGGACACAGGATATACTCAAAGATACATCAAGAAAAGTACTGCACTGTTTAAAAGCAGTCGACTCTGTTACGTGTTTCTTAGCCAGATCATTCAAAATACACAATTAGGCTCATCAAAAATCCTCCTGTAAGAGTCTTAAACTACTTTATCCCATTTTTAACTCTGGAATTGTGCATTTATTTTCCCCTCAACATTACTACACAGTTTCCACTGAACTGTACTCAATATTAACAACTAGAAGTAGTGCCAAAATACAACATGAATGCTATCAGATCTTGAAAAGTCAATCTATGATGTATCCAAGAATAAAACCAAAGTGGTTTAGACTCTAGATACTACCACACTGTGCTCTCATGTTTCTGCAGTGAACACTGACATTTTTACTGCATTAGTGTTAAATACCAGAAGTTAAATACTTCATGCTAGAATATGTTCATTCATAACTGTAACCATCAAACCTACTGCATTTCCTTCTCTTGAAAGCCAGACATATCTTCTATGCACATTCCAGTAACAGCACAACTCAAACATTTCATATTTTCACTGTACTTACTCTGCAGAGGCTGGCAAGATACTTATGGGAGAGATGTGAGCACTGCAACAAAGAAAAGGAAGTTAATGTAATGCAAAAATTTATCACACTAAATAAAAGTCTTGCAGTCAACAGGACACAATTTAGAAAATATTTAAAGACTGCATGTAATGCAGCTAATGAAATATGTAAAGAAAACACTTATTTGCACTCTCTTTACTGTTTAGATGAAGAAATCTTAAAGAACGCCATCATAAGACAGAAAGTTGTAGAAGCAGCGAAGCAGATTTGTCTATCTCAGTACATTAAGAAGCTATAAGATCTCAGAAGTACAGTCTTTCCCATGGGAAATACTAATCACTTAGTCTCCAAAGATTTCCTGACACCTTGCTTAAGAATGCAGACTTAAACCTTGCTGCCTAAAGCACATTCCACATCACTCTGCTTTCTTCCGCAGTTGCAATTCGTAAGAGCTGCCTCCCTGCCTGTCAGACTGCTGCCTCATTTTGTTCTGCACCATTCAACAGATGTGCAGCGCTCTCCAAGGACAGCTACAGCATTTCAAGTCCAAGGCAGGCACCTTCCAGAGGATCTGAGGCACGAGCTAGCTGTTTAGAGAACATCTGGAAATCTCCCACACAAGCCACTTCATCCTAGACTATCAAACTCCTCAGGGGGGAAGGGGTGGAGGGGTGATTAGTGTAACTAACACAAGTTAACTCATGGGTATGTGGTCTCTCTACAGTCTTAAATCAATATGATCAGAATTCTCTAATTCTAAACAAAATGCTTAACTTTTAGACAAAGTGATGATAAATATGCTGAAAACAAAAGAAAAAAACCCTGCTGTGAACGGCTGTGAGGTACAACTTACATATCCCATTTAGAACAAAAGAAAGAAATACTAACTTAACTGGTAGGTAGGGAGGGAAGTAAACAAATGCTTTTGCTTCCTATTACATATAACTAAGTTCAAAAAGCTGAAACCCAACATTTTAGCCTGCCCATTACTATGCAACAACACTGCTGGCACCCACAGCTGATTTTAAATCTTATTTCCATGAAAGCATAAAGTAAACTCTGAATACAAAGGAGCTTCCAATTGCACTGGAGCTCAACAGGTACTCTGCCTCTGCCAGACACTCTGACCCCAGCCTGCCTTGCACTAAAGCACAGAGACGGTCTCCCTCCTTACCCAAGAATAGTTTTAATGCAGCAAGGAGTATCTTGGTCAAACTTTTATCAAGTCTAGTAGTTCTACCACCAGAGAGGTAAGATAAGTACACCATCTCAAGCAGACTGGTTTTCTCTTCCTCTCAGCAGAGGAAACACAAACAATAAAGGATTTCCATTGAAAAGCTTGCTGACAGAAAAGTGGTTAAAGCATTTCTTTAAAAGTAATGATGTTCTTTTGCCTTAGATGACTTGTCCCGGGACACAGCACAGCACTGAATGCAAACCCCACCACAGAACAGCTAGCTGCACAAGCAGGTGCCCACACAAGCTTTTCTTAATGGAAACTTGAATTTGAATCAAGCTCATTTTGATGGGTACATTTGCCTTGGTGGAAAACGAAAGAAGATCCAGATCCAAACGCTCTGACAGAACAGGCAGCTCTAAGCTACCATTTCAAACCAACCAGTGCTGCATACCTTCGGAAAATTAAAACACCTGATACAGAAGGCAGATCTTGAAGCCACTGATTTCAAAGCTGCTAGATCAAACACCTGAGGGTGAACACAACAGCACTTTGGTTGTTTTCTTTCAAACTAAGGAATAGCAAGAAAAAATTTACAACTTAATATATCTACATTTCATTGATATGTCTGTGCACAGAAGTTCAGCACAGCCCTACTACTGGTACAAAGGAAGATCTCTGATAAACACATTTTGATTTGATCACACTTGAAATCACAAAAATGAAGACATGAAGCTGTGAATAAGTTCAGCTTCACAAACAAGAGAAGAGAGGAACATGAGCAAAAGCATCAGTGAATAAAACAGATTTCAAACCACAGCCCCTATCTCAGTGTTTTCAGGAAGTTCTACATTATACAAGGTATGCTCACATTCTAAAAGTACTAATACACAATTGTATACACTGGACTCAATTTACTATTAACACACAGTTAGTCCTAGGACAAAGTGGGGGGGAGGGAGTGGAGGAAGGTAATCATAGCACAGAACACTGCACTCCAGTTGTAAAAGAGAGCAAAAGAAGCAATTCAGTCAAGGGCACAAGTACAAACACTATTTATAGGAAACTGATGACCTGGAATCCTTTTATTTTACCACTTTAGACAATGAGGAACTGTGTCAAGAATGGGGAGAATCAAATTCCTCTCCAAAGAATCACAAAGATTTCATACATGGTTCACAACACAATTTTCCATCTTACTGTGTAACCTTCAGGCCGCCAGCACAGGATCATTCCCCAGTGCTCCCATTAAACACCTTTAGATACATGAGAGGTACTCAGCAAAAGATCTGCATAAATCAGCAGTACTGCAAAGCCTTTACAATCCTCTTACTACATACACAGTATCTTCAACTAAGCCCTTCAGCAATTAAGTGCTTTATGAAAGAAATGTGTCAATGGCTCTTAAGTGAAAATACAACCCAACTTCCCCACTGTGCTACTACAGCTCAAGGATACTTTATAAAAGCTGTAAATTATACTGCTACACAGAGCCCCTACACGCAGCATGACACAGCAAGACACACAAAGGTAAACAGCTTGGTTTCATAATGCTAACCCAGTCCTGAGAAGCCCTCTTGCACCGTCTCCCTACCCATAGAAAGTTCCGGTGAAAACACATCCTAGATAGAAAAATACATTGACCAGAGAGAAACCAGTTCAAACTTTTTCTCAGTAACCACACAGTTTGTTATTTCTCATTAAAAATCAGTTGTGACTATTTCATTTCATGCTATCTCCTAAATGCATTTAATCTCAAGACTTTATTTAACTTGAAAATTACATATTTGCAATCAAAGCAACATTTCCCTTTCATATATTTACCTGTGCACCAGAACTTTACAGGCCATTCTGATGATTTTTGCTATCCCAAACGAGCACTTCATATAAAACTGCTTCATTTGGAAAGCAGCAAAGCGTGGTGCTGGCTCCTGGCTGTGCATGCTGCTCGCCCGGCTTCAATGGCTGCTTGTCAGGCAGCACTTCTGGAGTGCTGCACTAAACCCTGCAGTCTAACTAGAAATAGACTGCAACATGAGGTCACTCCTGACAATAAGCTGCCCAATCAACACTTGAAAGCTTCCCCAACATGTTGTTGACAGATTTTCTAGGTAGGGATGAGTATTAGGATGGTAAAGAGAGCATTAGATGAAAACAATAATCTATTTTCTAGCCATTAAGGCAGTTGTAACATTCGGTCAGTTTTACTACAGATGCATTTTGTCTCACTTTGTTGCTGTTTACTGTTATTGCCTCTCTCTCACTGATCTAAATAGAAATAAAAAGCATTAACAAATATCACACAAGCAGTGAGGATGTGACCCTTATCATTGCATTTAATATAGATCAACTTGTTTATAGAACTTGCAACTTGTCATATCTCATATTTTTTAAACGTATCATTTTGAAAAGCCCAAAGAATATCTCAAGAGTTTTTCCATTAGGCTCCTGACTGGCAATATTTAAGATGAACTGCAAAGAGTAAAGCAAATGCAGTTTGGCAAAGTGCAGTGATTAAATATTTGGAATAATGATAGAGAACGATTTTAAAGTGATTATTTCAAGAGCCCGTCTTGACAGTCAGCTGCAGTGCTGAGTCAGAGACTCCTTCCTCTGAAAGTCAGGACAGCAAAACCAGGAGAGCCTATGGAAAAGGCTTCTGATAACAGAATATGGTGTTTCCTTTACATGCACAATGTCAACTCACAAACACTCCCCTCTGGGGTAACGGGCTGAAAGAGCACTCAAGAGGTTTATTTTAAATACCTTTTTCAAGCCATCTCTAAATCTAACTGCATTAATGATTACACACAGTCGTACTCGGTTTCCCTCTAACTCAACACCAGGCAGTGCATGAAGGTCAGGTGTTTCCGCAAGAACAAACACCACAAGAAAAAAGCTAGTGAGCAAAGTTATAAGGAAGTTATGGTCTGAATAACTAGAAGGAGAGTCTACACGGCACTGTATGGACCAAGATAACCAATCTTTAACATGCAGAACATGCAACCTCAATATTCTTTTCCTTCTCTCTACAAAGAGACTAAAATATACAGATAGTCCATCCCCATAATTTGACAGGAGCAAAGAAGCCATGAAACTACAGGCTAAGAAACTACATGAATCATGTTTGAGATCTGCTCCTCTCTCTCCTTCCTTTACAAGCTGCTGCAGGCCCCATGTCAAGACAAACAGCTCCATAAAGCTGCATTAACATCTGCTTTTTTCTTACATTTTGTATAAAATAATGTCATTAAATACATATTATGCAAGCCTCTAAGTCTGGAAACACACAGTATTTATGGTGGTTAAAGGTTTAATAAGGCACAGTTTCTCACTCTGTAATTGTATTTTCTTGTTTCATGTTTCCTTCAGTTGTTCTGGTTTTACAGTCACAACTCTCTTCTTCTGCAGGATTCCTCATTATCCTTCCCCACAAAAATTATGGAAAACACCAACCATAATTAAAGCCTATTAATGCTTAATTAACCCTAAACATTGAGGAAAGATGTTTTTCTCTTCAGGCTATCAAAATTAAACTCTCAAACATGTTGAGGTTGTCACTACTGCTGTGCTTCCACATTCCACAGGCAACTAAATACCTGTGAATACCTGCTAACAGCTAAACTGCTTTACAACTGTAATGGTAGAAATTCCAATTACAGCAACTTGTTTTCCATTTAACTCAAACCAGGATTAAACACCTGCATTACTGACAAGGATAATTATTAAAATAGAATTTCAATTACAGAACAAAAAGTGTTTCTTTCATTATTTTCTATTTTACAACTTCCTGCAATGAAGCAGAAGGAAGTGTGCAGCCAAGCACCTCAACAGAACCCAAAATACACATTCTCGAGACTACTGAGTCTTAGGCAGAACCTTACTTGTGATTTTCCCTGCATCTCTTCTGCTTTCAGTCACACTTTTAATACAGATTCTTCCTCATCCCTCCCCACAAGTTCTTACATGTAATACTCATAAAAAACACATGCTGCAAAGAGGAAAAGGTGTAAGTACAAGTAAAGCAGACTTAAAAATAAAAACTTGCTTTCTACAAGCAAGTACAATATAAATCTGTGTATTACAAATGCACTCAAGCTGTCAAAGGGAAGCACAGTTTTAAATATATGCATCTCCTTTATGAAGATTGGTCTTAATTAAAAGCTGAATCCCACTCCAATGCTATATCCTACTTTGCAGCTCCCAAACCTCCTCCCAGCTCCAATCCAGCAGAGCCTATCTGAACAGATCTCTTTACAGAATCTGGCCCTTGGACAGGTATTGCATGGCCCTCTGGCTTCAGCAGCAGTGACACCCATTTGGACAACACAAGACCTTGGCTTTCTACGTATTTTTCTAGAAGGCCATTAACAAATTAAACCTCAGCTTGTGTGTAGGTGCCAGTTATGTCACTCCTATACTGATATAACAAATATCAGCCTCTGAGATATATTTAGTTAGCAGTTTATTAGCTGAAGATCGATCTTGAGATGTTTTACAAGTACATGAACAAGGCAACTTTCACAAAATAGGGAACCCAGAGTCTTCATTTCAGCTCATATTAAAATGACTTTCCTGACCCTCAAGTCAACAACCCATTCTGTAAAGTCTCATGTATAACCTTACAAACACCATCTCTGAAGCGCTCAAGATTTCCTCCACATGGGTCCTACTAAAGGCTTTTCTAGAACCTCTGAATTATTAGAACCTAAAAATCATTAGTGGTCAGTATGACCCCACTTGCTCCTCTCCCATTCTCCTTTTGGTTATATACCGTTCTCTCTTCATCCCCAGCGTTTTTTCTCTCTAGCATATTTTCAGGAAGTAATCACATCTATAGACTCTTCATTACAATTGCTGAATGCAATACATCCCACTGTGTGCTAGTGAAATCAGAAAGTACTTTCCCCATTTAACACCCAACCAAACCAGGCATAACAGACATCTGGATAAACAAATTCTCACAGGTTTAGACAATAAGGATGGTTGCTCAAGGACAGCTCTGCTGACCAGCACATGACAAGAAATGGCCCCAGAACTTTCCCACTGAAAGGAAGCGGTGGAAATATGATTCTGAATGGGTTCACGTCAAAAAATGTTCACATTCTTTTCATATTTCTCCTATAAAATTCACTGTTCAAATACAGCTTTACAGTTCCACTACAATATGCACCTTTTCCCTTTCCCTGCGTTAATCACGTAGTTAATCCCATCTGTATTCTACAGGCGTTCCTCTGCTGAATTTGGGAATAGTTAATTTTATTTTTGTATTGTACTATTTATTTCTGTATTTCACTACTACAATAACTGCACCTACTTGTAAAGCTTCAGTTTGGAGACACACCACTCAAAAGCCTGACAGCTTCTCTCAGACAGAACAGACGATACCTCAGACTCTAAATCCAAACTCTAAAGCAGGAAAACAGGTTACCTTGTTGATGCTGTCACACTCCTGGAATCCGAGAGACTCCCTGTCATATCTAGATGCACCACAGCCGGCCTTTCAACAGGTTTCTCTGTGCCATCTTCTGGAAGCTCTTCAGACTGCTCAAGCTTTACATCTTCCTCCTCTTCCAAGAGATCATTGATCTAAAAAAGATTTAATCACAGTTACTGGCTGGAAAAGTTCTTTAAAGAGGTCCAAGAAATTAAAAGAGTATGAGAGGTCTAAAAACAATGTATGTGCAAGAGGTGAACATTTTTCAGTTTTAGAAAGAGACAGATACACTAGACTTGCTTTTATGTTAAACCATATATTCCACACCACTAAAAAGCTACGGAACTCTTTTGAAACACTGGACAAAAGCTGAAGAGAAGCACCTCTAATGCAGTAAATGAACACAAGCAGAATCAAGACAAAAATATCCCAGCCACGCTGAAGTCATGAGGCACAAAGTCTTTCTTCCTTTATATATGAAATAGTCAATTCTCCTCTATTCCATAGGAAGCCCTAATCATACATGAGAAGCATTTTCAAATGCTTTATGGAAAGCAATACAGAAGTCTAAGAATCCAAACTTTAAGGTATTGAACGAATACTTCTGAAGGCAAATTTAAAAGTATTGAGAAGCTTCCCCTAAGCCTCTTGTCTATTTTGTTTATTCGTTTCCAAACACAGATGTGTTGACTGAAGCAGTAAGATACAGGCGCTTTAAAAGTAAAACAATACAGCAACTGACACCTCAATACAGCACCTTCCCTTTTTACAAAGCAACTATGTTAAACCCATAAAAAGGTAAATGCAAAGTTACTGTTTGATTGCAAAGCTCCTGTGGTTTATTACTGATCTCCCAAACTTGCAAACCCAAACATTAAAGCAGCAGCAGCCTCAAGAATATATGTTTTATTATCACATTCTGCATGAGTATAAAATAAACCCACCGAATTAAGAAAAACTGAAACGTTACACAGAAGGCAGACAGGAACCATTTTTCAAAGGGGTGTAATATGTTACATGGAAATACTTTCAGGTCAAGAAACACACTTATCCCTGACTGTACTGGGTAATTGCAAGAGGATGTGGCAGTGACCCACAAGCAAGCCCTGCCGCACACAGCGGGGCTGCACCCAGTGGGGACAGAGCCTTGCTGCATCCCACACACTGGCCTGGAGGGAGCAGGACCCAGCAGCAGTGCACTGTTGACATCTGGTGGAGACACCACGAAATTAAAGGGACACCCCACCAAGAAAAAAACCAAAGCCAAAATCACACACCCAACAGGCTGTTATGCTTGGGAAACCCTTTTGCTAAAACATAGAACGACCCACAGACAGGTCAGTAATTTCAAAGCATGAGAGCAAACTAACCATTCTTTAAAGAGCACTCATGCCAGCCCTCAGCCTGGCTGTAGAAGATACAGCTCAGCTTTATACAACAGCTTCCTGCTAACAGTAAGGCTATGTCAGTTCTCAGTGCTAGACACACTTCTGCAACGAGATGGAGAAAGCAAACAACTGCAAAACTGCAGCACTTTGCTATAGGAGTGAGCAAAGCAGAAGCTGATCAATTCAGAACGTGTTGCCCACACCTGGCAGATCAGTCCAGTGGGTGAGAGAGGTGTCTCCTGCACTCAAGAGGAAGCATCCAGCTGCCCCAGGACTTGCTTTACCTGTCTCGCTAGAGGAGGGGTTCATGGCACAGTGAGACTTTAAAAACCTCAGTGCTTCTTGTTACCTTCCTTAGCAACTGCTGTTACTTACCCCTTTTTCCTCTTCAAAGAAAATATATGACTTCTTAAGCCAACTGAATATGAGAAAATTCATAGTTTATAGCTTTCTGCATTTCTGAGAAAGGGTTTGCGCCAAGATTTTATTAATAAATCCACAGACCTGGCTTTGATAATACAAAAAAGTGTTTCTACCATCATTATCACTTATATATCATGACTTGCTAGAATTTAAAACATCTGCAAACATAAGAAGAATACCACATTTTCATTTCCCTTAACACCTCTCCATCTCTGTATTTATATAAATATTTATATATATCCCAGCATGACATGGTGTTTTACTGCACAGAGTTAAATTTGTTGTGATGAAAGGCAGAAAAGTGACACTGGATACCAGCAAACACACGGAGAGGTGACTCTGACAAGCCTGGCAGCTGAATACTGGGACCCAGAGAATTTCTGTTCTACTCGACTTTTTTTCTGTAATTTCAACACTCTTCCCCATTAATATCAAGAATTTGTTTTGAAGTCTTAGAAACACCATTCAAGAAACACCACTGATAACATCATCAAGTGGAGTACGAGACCCTGCATGTTCCTCCAAGACACACCTGGATGTATTACTGACCAAGACAGACATCAGCATGGCTCTGCATTCACTTGAAACAGAGTTCTCCAGTCCTAAAAAGGTAACTCAAAGGCTGTACTGTTTATGTAGCATATTTGTGTTGGGCAGGGTATCGCTGTTGGTCCCGTGCCAGTGTATGTTTCTCCATAGCATAGCTATACAATTCCACAAGCATGCTTATGTTTGGAAAACTCATACGGAAATGCCACATTGTCAGTTTGCAAGAAGCAGAAAGTCATCATAAAGTTATGTTCCAACCTATCTTTCATAAACATAAATGTGTATAACAGATACTTAAATGATAACAGATACTTAAATGATAACATATTGCTATTTAAAATATTCTTACCTGCTCAGTTATTGAGCTTAAATCATTGGTGGATGAAAAATCTTCCTCTTCATTTTCAAAGAATTCATAGTAGTTCTCCAGAAGCCCCGCCATTATTCTGCTCACTAGTTCTTGTTCTTTCAGATCCTCCACATCTGTGTAAATGCTAAAGATTTCAACACTGAGTTAATTTAAAGATATGAATTCAACTGTTTCCCTAAAGACTCTTGTGAATAACTTCTATGACTAAAGACTGCACTTTACACCATTATCCCTAATCCATTCACAGAACACAAGAGAACTGTCAGTGTGCCTTCACACTAGTGCATTATAGAACTTTATACAAGCTTGTATTTAAAAGTGACAAAGTACTATTTTGTCAATTAACTTTTCATAAGGAATATTTAAAATGTAATTATTTTCCTGTAGAGGGGAATCCCCAGGATACATTTATACCAGAAGACCTTTCTCACTACAAATAGTAATCTTAAAGGCTATCTTTAAAAAATGTGAACCTCAGTATTATTACAGTAATGCAACAAGCACATCACTGGTTTCTAGTGCCACAGCTCATAAACAAGCTGTTGTGTACATCTGAGCAAAAACTATAAGATAAAACTGGGGCAAGGGAGTGGGGGGAACAGACAGAAAGATGCTGCCCAAACCCTATTCATAGGAACATAAACTAGTTTGGGTTGGAAGGACCTTAAAGCTCATCCAGTTCCTATCCCCTGCCATGGGCAGGGACACCTTCCACTAGAGCAGGTTGCTCCAAGCCCCATCCAACCTGGCCTTGAGCACTGCCAGGGATGGGGCAGCCGTAACTTCTCCAAACTTCATCTTGTGTACTTGCTGCTGCTACTCATGGACTAGAAACGAGTTCACCCTACAGATACACTCTGTCAAACTCACACGGAAACACTGCATGAACTTTAAAAACCAACTTACTGAAAAACATCCGGGCCAAAGACTGCAGCTAAAGAACTTGCTGACCAGATTTCTTCATGATGAGATGCTACATTAGCTAAAAATTTACACAGAAACTTTAACAAACTGTAGTTAACAGGTGGAAGCTGCTGCAAGAGGAACCTCAACTTTCTTCCAAATTCATCTTCATTATTATAATCTGGAAAATGTAATAAAAGTATTTTAATCACAGAAATAAGTATCTGCTTTTTCACATTTAGTACTGACTGACTTTTTGACTCTGACAATAATTACTTGCTTCTGAAGTACAAATGACTGGGACAGAATATAGCCTAAACTGGCAGCATTTGACTTGTGTTGGTTTGGTCTGAGATTCCATTACTAAATTTCTCCATGGAAAAAGGAAAAAAAAAAAAAAAAAAAA
>NDXB01010734.1:20290-33458 GCA_002631895.1 Agapornis roseicollis | reverse complement strand
AAAAAAAAAAAAAAAAAAAAAAAAAAAAAAACAAACCTAAAACTCAACAAACAAGTAACCAGGCAAACAAACCCAACCCACCCCACACATCTAAAGGGTATTTAAAGTGGTGGTACTTCATAACAATCTACCTGTCCCTGCATCTCATCCTCTCATTTCAGTCTCTGGATTAGTCCCTTACTCTCTGATCTCTTCAAGAGAGGCTGAGAACTCCTTTCCTGCTTTGTCACTCTTCTTCAGCGATGTCAGAGGTCTGGATGGGTGGTGAAGAGATAGGGGTACATAACAAAAAACCCAAACCCTTCCCAGTCTTGTTTCAATAGCACAGAACCATCAGATTACTTTCCCTGATGATAAATGGTAAGTTTAATTTCTTCTGTGAAACAAATTGATAACCTAAACCAATGATTTCCACCATACTCTCCTCTGCAAGTCCAGTTTAGCATGTTTTCCCCAGTTAATGCTGATTCCATCTCCTTCCATTTTACCACTGTTGCACAACAGTTGCTTTTCAGAGGAGCTCTAGAGACAGCAACAGCTACAAGGACAGCAAGCTAGCTTAAGACCTAAATTCTCCCTGTTTCAGACAAGCTCCTTTGCACTTCCTTTACAAGGATCCCATTCTCAACACTCTGCTTCCTTTTACAACACTTACCTGATAAATACAAGCAATCTCAATGCAATCATCTAACATGTACTTAGCTTGAAGCTTGTCGATTCCCTTTCAGACCTGAGAAAGGCTCACCATAAAACTTCCTCATCTCACCCCACATTTAACTACAACCTTCAGCAAAATATCTTCCTATCAATCTCATCTGTTACATTATAAGCCTTACAAGCAACAAGGTTCAAAGAGTTTACAACTGTCTGCACCCAACAGAGAAATTCCATATAAAGCAAATGTTGGGAAAGCCAAAATGGGAGAAAACTTGATACTAACAGACCCCCCATCCTTTCTCAGGATTTGAAACCTCTTCTTAGATCAGTTAGAAAGAAGACATTTGAAGATGATGAGCAGTTGCTAAGTCCTTAATGTCAACTTCAAGTAGCAAATTCCCTTTTGTACATATACAATAATACCAAACAGTAACATTCAGGACTTCATTTACCTAGACACAGGTAACACCTACAGTATCTGAATACAGGTAACCAGGCACAGAAAAATGCTTCTTCCTGGAAACTGAGCTATGTCTATTAGACAGTGAAAAAGCCAAAACCTGAGTAGAGGAAACTGAAACTCTACTTTTAGTATCAGAAAACAGCATTTAAAGGTTCATGTGTTCTGATTTCCATGGTGCAGATAACTTTAGATCTTTCTAAAATCACTTTATTTTAACCTTTAAAGAAAGACAGTAAAGAAAATAAACTGCAAGTTAAAGAGAAGCTTTTCTGTGTATTTGACAGAAAGGAACTAAATGGGATTTACATGCTGAAGAAAAACTCTTTTCCCAAAACAACCCCATGGAAAAAAAAAAAAAATCTATTTTTTACATAGTCATCTATTCAAAAGTGGAAAAAAGCCAATTTTCACACTGTATTTTACAAGACATAGAAGGGAATTACACTGTCACACTAAGGGAGTCCACCTCAATCCCTTTTCCTGTCACGATATTGCAAATCAAGGTGCATAGCAGTATTAGCTGAGCAACAACCAGCATCATTCTGCATTACTGTCTTAACCATCCTTCTGTTATTTACCATCTTTTTCAGGTTCACTAGCTGCTGAGGTCCAAGGAACCATGACATCAGCAACACAACCCAAAAAAGCAGACATATCCCTAATGAGATTCCCTGTCTACTTCAGTTTCTCATTACTCCACAGGATAAACAAACAGAACTTCAGCCTTAACAAATTTCTATGATCAGCAGCTTCCAAAAATTGTTTCTAGCACAAGACTACTTAGTGCCTCACACATCAGTGTTCAGCCTCTGCTCACCAACTATCCACATAGCCACCCCACATTCAACATTTCAGGATATGGGGGCTGCCAAAGGAGGAAAATGAAGCAGCTTCACACTCTACAGATGACCCTCCAGTTTAGCAGTTGGTAAATACAGAGTAACAGTGTACAAAACCCATGCTATACTCACTCATGCCACAAACCAATTCCTACTCTGAACAAACCAGACAATCATGAACACTACCAAGTTCTTATGAGGAATAAACTCAACAACAAAACGTGCATCTTCCAAAGCAGAACAAGCCCAGCACTTGAAGCAAAGTATGAACTGACACTGGGAAATGAGCAACACTCCTGCAGAGCGACAACCTGCAAACCCCTCAGTTATGTCACAGGATGCAGAGCTCCAACAGCAATGTACCCTTTGAGGACATTACTAAAGTAGTGCTGCAAGACAAGCTTTTTCACTAGTCAAGTTATGAATCAACTCCAACACCACTCAAGACGGGAGAGGCCAAAAGACTCAGGAGACTGGATACAGACAGACAAGTTGGGAACTGGTAAGAAAAATACTGTGCCAGCATATGGGTATCAATGTGAAAGGGCAAGGTCTTGCAGGGCATGAAAAAACATATTTAGCAACAACAACATGCTGCTGACAGGGTGTGGGGGGGGTCCTTCTGCAAATGAGTTTTAAACTGAAAAAAATCCACAGTTGGAGAGCAAATACAACATAAACATAGGGCTCGAGATCTCTAGTATACAAAAGCTTTAACTGCTAGGAAAGCATAGGTAAAGTAAGAGAAATTAAGAGGAAATAAGAGAAAAGCAGACAAAAGCATTCCTAGTACTTTGAAGCATCAGTAGAAGATGCCACACAACTCTGATTCCAGTAGCTTTGACTAGTTTCCCAGTATTCATGCACAAGAACATGGAACACTCAGAATCAATCAGCATGGTATGTGGCAGCTTCACTGTTTTTCTCTATGATGGATAAACTGTGCCTTTGAATGCTGTCTGAGTTTCCTAAAAAGACCTATTTATTTGGGGTTTATGCTAAGAAAAGGTTATTTAAATGCCTCCTGATACACACATGATTACACAGAGCACCAAAGACACCCCAGTGCCACTACAAATCTCCATTTAATACTGTTTTTTACTCTTAAAAGAATACAAACATTGAATCAAAAATAATTATTACCTTGAGAAAGTTGCATTAAATGTATGTGCAAACTGCCAGGAATGACTGGCTCTGGAAGTTCTTGAAGAAAAAACCTAAGAAGGCTGATAGCTGAGGGTACATCTGCTTCTTTAACCAGGTCCACATCTTCTCCATTATCATATCGCTGCCGAAGCCACTCCACTGTCTCAGCATTCCCATTGACTTGAAAAAGTCCTTCTTGTTCCAGACCCCCTGAGTTAGAAAGAAATTGCAGAAATAAACTTTTAGATCTAGTATGGACAAATATTGCAGAAAATACTAATAACCAGATATGCACAATTCATACTCTGACCAAATACTTCCTGGACAACAGTTTTTCAAGACTTCAGCAGTCCTATTCCATAAGAATACATTCTTATGTCCAGCTAACAATACAGTAAGCTGAGTGTTACACTACCTAAACCATACTACTTTCTATGAATTATCCTGATAAGCTGACTGCATTAGTCTCAGTTAGAAAAAAGTGATTATCAAATGTATCAGAAGGGCTAAAGAAAGTATCACCAAAAAAGAATTCCAACTAAATCACATCCGATTAAATGTAAGTAACTTTAGGAAAAAAGTACTCTTCAAAAAAACACAGTTTACAAACCCCACAATTTATTCTGTAAGAATAACAGTTCAACACATTCAAGTACAGCAAGATAATACATACCATGTTCCTCAATATAGTCCACCACATGGCGGACTATGAATGGAACCTCATTGTCTGGTTGCCCTTCTTGCTGCAGCTCATCAAGTGGAATTCCAAATATTTTGTTAGCAAGAACAGAGTTGCAGTTACTCAAGGAAGGGGAGGAGCTCTTCCTCATATCTTTTTGCAGCCAAAAATCAAAGCTGTCTTTTCTGTCAAGTAAGAGGAATTAAAACCAAAAATCATACTTCAGTGCACGCTGGTTTAATCACCTAATGCAAATACTCTTTGGTCTCTCACAGTCTGTTGAATGATTTAATGACAGGTTCTGTAATGACTCCAAGTACAGCTAACTAGCAAAACAACTATAACTAAGATAGAGGTCATGGCCAATCCTCAATAGAGGACTGAAAAGAACTTATATAGCAGTGAAGAAAACTCAGAAAATTCTAGTTGCAACATCGTTGCTTAAGTCCTAAGGTGCTTCAGAAGAGAGATTCTTCAGAAGGCTTCCTGACAGTATTTATCGGTCAGGCCTTGGAAACCCAACATAAAACCCTCTCAAGAGGAAATTAAACTAGTGGATCATACCAAACCAAACCCACAGGTTTTAGTTACATGAAATGATAAAGTATTTTGTTATAAGCAACTCCACTGCAATCAACTTCTAATACATTCAGCATTTTCTGGTCTGTACAATAGAGCTTTCAACACCCGCATCAAATTGAACATTAAATAAACATAAACCCCCAAAACTAGTTTCTAGATGCTCAGTGATACCATTCTTCACACCATGCAGAAACCCCAGCTTTGTTTGCAAGTCTTTGCTTGATAAAGGATCTAAGTAGATAACAGAGGTATTACCAAAGACAGTGTGTTTCAGTTAAACTGTTAACCTGTCAGAACCAAAATATTTCCTTTAGCAAAGAAAAACCTGCCTTTTCAAAATAAATACTCAAAATGAAAACATACTTGCTTAAATACAAGCAGTCACTTTCACAGAGGATGGCACACACACCTTGAAACAGACTGCTATACAAAGCACCACAACCAAACTTAGTCCTCTGATTACTAATGGACTGATAAATTCTAACAGATGAGACACACTGAAATCCACACTTCCTTTTCTTTTTTAACAGCTTGAATAAAGCAGTTGAAGAAACCCACCTCAGAGTACTTAAACAGCCGAGTTTGAAAAACGTTTTCTGCGCCAGCTGCCCTCACTGACCAAGCATTCTTTTGTCATTTATGGTTGTTTAAGATTATGGCAAAAGATCAGCCTGTAGTTCCTCATTGAAGAATAGCAGAACTCGATCAGTACTTCAGCAGTTAATCTGAAAATAAGGAAAATATTATCAGACCAGAAAGTTTTCAACAGTTTTAAACTCAGTCACAAGTCTAAACATCACATTTCAGGAATTATCCTTGTTAAATCATCCGTTTCTTGTTCTGATCAAGAAAGTATAAAGACCTCACCATACAAAAAAGCAAATCCCTTTCTTCACTTAGGAGTTAACCAAACGCAAAGCAAAAGCATAAGACAGCTAAGCCTTAGCAATTATGAAATGATTTTCAGACTCATTCATTCCTTTGCTAAAGAACCACAAAGGGTGTAGTAGGTTGGACAGGAGTGTTTTACAGTACCTGCCATACTAAAACATTTCATGGCTGCAAAGTTTTTAGAAGGATTCTGGCTTAATGGCCAAAACCAAAGGCCTAACTAAGGAACATAGAGAGTCAACCAGTTTTTAGTCGTACAGATCTAGGAAGTCGATTATGTATCTTAATTTCCAGTTCAAAGCCCAATATCAAAACCCATATCATAAGACCTGAATACAGGAAACAACTTCCCCCAAATTAGGTTCCCTTGAAACAGCCACATTTTTGTCACTTTTTAGAATCCCAACTATCTGTACATTTTTCATGTTCTCAGCTCTCAAAGTAGCTACAAACCACAGCAATTGCCTTTTGGTCTTGTGTGGTACTGAACATTTAAGATGCAGCTTCATGACACAGTGGAGCTCATAATGCCAGGTACAGTCAAAGGGTCATCTCAGCTCCTTAATCTCACCTAATGTCTGTTCTAATTAAACTCAAGCAACTGTAACTGGGCAAAACTAGCTTGAGACATACATGTACATACACAAACACAACACACACCACCAAAGACAGACAATAAAAAAGGCTTTCCCTGGCTTTAAAACCTTCCATTTCATAATTTGAGATGAAGATGAGAATTCAGCTGACAGACTTGGTAAAAAGTACCTTCCCTCTCTTTGTTCCCACACATTGGCTCTTGTTTCTATTCCACATCAGGAAAAAAATCAACTTCATCTTCACTTTCAAAGTCCTAACACCCACTCCTCATTTCAGTACCAAAATGCCAGTTCATTCACTATCCTGGGACCTGAGGAATCCAGAGCCCTTCCAGTAGTCTGAAAAAATTGATGTTTTCCTGCTCCAAATCCTCCCCACACTGCACCCATGCATTAACACTGAGCCAGCCATAAGCTCTATGCAACACTGCTTCAACCTCCTCAAAATTTTCTTGCATTGAGGCCTAGAGGAAAAAAGTATTTCGTGCCTAAAGTGTTTAAATCTTTGCCTAATGATGTAAGCAATGTTGACCAATATCCTCTCCTGTTCTTCCTCATCTGTCTCTGTTTCTTGTAGATTTCAATCAATCCCAACATATCATGCAACAAAGATGCACACAGTCTATTTTCTGAAGTTCCACCAAAGTCAACCACGTATCCACAAGGAACCAGACAGGCTCATGTTAGTGGGGTTAATGGCAGCTGGGAAAAAAAGCCTTTCACAGAATCACAGAATCCTAAGGGTTGGAAGGGACCTCGAAAGATCATCTAGTCCAACCCCCCTGCGAGAGCAGGGTAACCTAGAGTACATCACACAGGAACTTGTCCAGGCGGGCCTTGAATATCTCCAACGTAGGAGACTCCACAACCCCCCTGGGCAACCTGTTGCAGAGCTCTGTCACTCTCAACCTTTGATGGATCTGCAACAATGCTTCAGGCTGCCTTGCTCAAGCCAACCAACCTTCAAATAAACATCAAAACAATCATCACCCAATAAAAAGCAAATTAGAAGCAACCACTTCTTTATAATTCAGCGCCAAATGAACAATCCTGTGGTCCAGTTTCCTTAACAAAGACAACTTTGTGCTTAGTTAGCTGACATTACAGCATTGCCATTTTCACTGGGTGCTGCAGACAAACAGGCTACCTGAATATTAACTTAATTCAAGAAACAGTAAAATAGAAGTCTTTCTGTTGTGGTTTTTTTCACCAGCTTAGCAACATAACATTGAAGTCAAAACAGCCTGATTGTCTCCTTGTTACAGCCAAACCGGATTTACAACCCAAGCTCATACTTTAAACATAGTTTTATCATCATAAAACTTATCATCATTCATATACCATCACCTATCACTGAAGGAAAGGCTCAGAAATAATTATATATTACATCTTCTCTCTTATATTGATCAACAGCTTTTCCACTTGGTCTCCCTTGACTCAAGATGTCCACCACTTTAATGCAGACAATGTATGAAAACTAGGACAAGATAGCTAACTAAGATATCTAGTATTACTTCTAGAGTCTTTTACAAATCCTAAGCAAGACTCTGGGGAGGGATTAATTTTGGGGTTTGCTTGGGTTTTTTTGCCATGATCAAACATTTCAGAAATAGGAAGCGATCCATTCAACTAGCTGCAGTTTTGTCCCTTTTATACTGACCCTTTTGAACATGTGCTTCCCAATTTCACAGCCTACATGACTCACAAGTCCTATCAAGGGAACCACAGTAATTAAAACAACAGACCAGCTTGTGCTTTATTAGAAATAGCCTAGTTGCACCTTTCTCATCTACCTCCCACTTACAAAGATCCCCTAAGCTACACTGATGTTCTACAAAATGTAACTACAGAAAACTAGAAATACACCTTATTGTGACCATCCTATACTGTAATTTTGAAAGAGGATAGAAAAAAAAAAACAAAACATACTATGTCCTATNACTTACAAAGATCCCCTAAGCTACACTGATGTTCTACAAAATGTAACTACAGAAAACTAGAAATACACCTTATTGTGACCATCCTATACTGTAATTTTGAAAGAGGATAGAAAAAAAAAACAAAACATACTATGTCCTATGCAACATCCCCAAGAACCTTAAATGAGGGTAAACCACTGAGTTTCATTCAGTACTTCAGTACTCTTATTCCTTGTTAAAAAAGGGGGTTTTTTGAGGGTTTTTGCTGTTTTGTTTGGGGGCTTTTTGTTGTTGTTTCTTTGATGTAGTTGTTGTTAATAAGGCAAGTATCAGGCAAGAGTCTGCTGGGAAAACAGCACCACAAGTCTCATTTTGCCATCATAATAGCATTCACTTATCTTGGCAAGCAAAGAAGCATTCACACCCACATATGAAATGCCACTAAAGAAAACACAGAATATACAGCTAACTTGTCAGTATCTGAGGAATACATATGAAAGTTTAGACTTAAAACTAGCTTAGCTTTTACATTACTGGCTAAATTACAAATATATGGGTGTCTTTTCTAATTGAAGTCCTCAGGGCTCCACCACCTTCCGTTAAAGCAAAGGAATAAAAAAATAAGAAGTAAAAATAAGAAAGAGAAAGGCTACAAACTGAAACCATGCCATAGGAATGAAAACATTCATCTGCCTGTAGAATTTCTGCCACAAGTCTCAATTATTTAAGCAATTCTTTTATTTGCTTGTTTTATCTAACAAGAAATTCATATCATCTGTGAAGCCAAAACCAAAGCTAACAATGTCTGCCATTCTGCTCTATTTTTAATATATATTTTTGTGGAATTAGGAGACATCAGCGACTTTTTTTAACATGAAAAGTAAGAATTAAGTAAGATTTTGAGACAGGAATAAACGTGCTAAAGGGCAATCGCTTGCCCCTCCTTCTCAGGAAACACACCTCAAGTTGAGACTGGCTTTTTCAGTCCGTAGTGCTGCATCCTGTCACCCACCCACATGCCCTCACAATGCCTCCAAACAGAACCCATACACATCCTCCACTCCAAGGAGGGTCATTTCTGCAGGCAAGGAGGTTTAGTTACAAATAAATTCCTCAAAAAAATTAAGGTGCCTCCAAGTGTTTATTTTTTTTACTCTATATTTGATAAACAAAATCATCTATCATGTTACTTGACTTTCTTGTAACTAGCAAAAATCCATGATATCCCTCTGGATGCATATTGTAAACATACTTTTAAATCCAAATAAAGAATTTTGTTTTCAGCTAAGTTTGAAATGTTCGAAGTTATAACAGATCCTAAGAATTTCAAACTGATGCCCTAAATTTATGACATAGATTCCAACTCAGAGTCACAGAAACTTTCCCCATGTAGGGATATCACCCAGATCCAGCTGTCAGGCATAAGTATGAGCCATAGGGTTTGCCTGGGACACTGATGTACCAGCTCCCTGTAGAACACACAGCCTCACTTGGCAACTGCTACACACAGTTTATGGCTTTAAAAAAATGGCAACCAGCACTATGCTCTTTGCTGTTAAGTTTTAGCAAGATAAAAGGAGCCTTCACTCATCTGATTTTCAGCTCTTATTTGGCTAATAAGTAAAAATAAGAGCATTTTGCTCATTTTAATTAATCCAGTCAAAATTGAAAAGATGGCAGGTTGGGGCAGGAGACACAGCTAGAGGAAAAGAAAAAAAAAAAGTTAAAAGCCCTTAAAAACTCCTATCCCAAGCTTCTAGCAAGCAGAGCACTACCACAAACTCAGGACACAAAAAAGGACAAATGCTATTTGTCTCAAGAGAATAGCTGAAAACATGCAGAGCTGGGCAAGTGCTTAAATATACACACAGAATACCCTTCATGCAAAAACGATCATCAATTTTAAAGCAACATTTCTCATTAAAATGAGTAGTCAAAACAAAAACTGTTTAAGGATAGACGTTTTAAAACCAGAAGATTAGCTTGAAATAGATTCTTAAAGCAAGATTTGCTCTGACTGTAAGGGAAATCAACTATTGGGAGGCATTTTAGTCAAAAGTCTGGATTGGCAAATCAGACAATTGGGCTCAGCTGTTATTTCAAATTTCACAAGCTGGACTTCTTAAGAATTTATTCCTCATTCCCATGAAGGCAGAAAGTTTTAAACAAAGTGTAACTACAGAATTTAACTTGCAGTGTTGAAGGAAACCATGTCAGATAAACGTCTTTTCAAGCAGGTTTGACTTCCCTGCTCCCTTCATTTCCTAACATGGTTATTAACTCTTCATTGACACGTCTGCTTTCTACTTAAATAGGAATCAAAAGCCAACAAGCTTGTGGCAGTTTTGCACAGTCACAGGAGTCAGCAGAAGCAGGAACACCAGCTATTTAATAAACTCGCTACTTGCATATACATGCCTTCACATGTGCTCTCACACACACATGACCTCTATCAGCTGAAATTCACCATCTGCCACTAGCACTCAGAAAACACTCAAAATACTGGTTATAGTGACAAAGCAAATAAAAGCACAAAAAAAAAAATACAACAGCAGATTTAGTAGAATGCAATTTTTGCTTCCTGGAAACGCAGTAGCAAGCTACCTAATTTACAAATTAGACCAATTCAAAATTAGCCTCGATGTCCTTACCACAGAAGGAAGCAACAAAACAACTCCTGAAAGCTCCTCTGAAAAAAGGTATTCCTAAAATTGATGAAATTTGGGATTTTCCTTTTAAAACTTACAAGCCAAGAAACCACAGTATTGATTAGGATTTGTTTTCCAGTCATTAAAGTTTAGCCTACAATTTCAGCTGCCAGCACCCGATTAGACTTTCTGTGAAAAAGCCCATCATCCAATACAGATCTTCACGAGAGGCAGGAAAGTCGGCAGGCTTTGGTTAGATGAAATGCAAAATAAGGAGAAAAAAAAAAACAAATCCTACAAAGATTCAAATTTTAAGCACCAAATTAAGCATTTAGCAGCTGCATTGCAACAGCATTAGTAAACCCTTAAACACAGCGACTGATTTAAGCAACATTCCAAAACGATTTTACATTTTAAAAAAGCAAGTTGAGAGAGCACCAAGTGGTTTGATATGCAAAAATAGTGTTTTATATTCACTTACTAGATGAACTCCAAAGGCTTTTAAACAGCATTACAGCAACTCAGAATTCGGAATCCTTCTACAACTATACTGTAGCAGGAAGAATTCAATAAAACCATCAGCAATACCAGAACGAAGTCGATGTTTGCTCACTGCTTCACACCCACCACTGAACACTGCCAGATTTGCTCTCAGCTGCTGCTGCCAATGCACATGTGCAGAATTATAAAGAAACTTCCTGCTCACACAGATCCCGTCACATTCTTAACAACAGCAGTTAATAAATAAAAAGGCTTTTGTATCTTGTGTAACAGCTAATTATATTCATGCTACTTGCCTCCCCCCAAAATAAAGCTGTACTCCACCAACCACAAATGTATAATTGCCACTACATCAGATAATAACTCAAGTGCAATAGCGTTATAAAAGTACACTGAGGTAACAGACAGGAAGAAATTATCAGCAAAACTATGCAGCTCAGGAGGTTCACATTATAAATCCAAACCAGCTGAACAATTGTCACTGCTGTTAAAGACAGACTTTAGAACAGAAGTCAAGCTACCACAGAGACACCAAAAAAAAGGAAACTATAAATAGATAATGCATTTAATTTATTATACATAAGTTATCCTATTACATACATTTATCATCAGCCTGTTTCTCTCCCTCCTGAGCGCAGGTAAGCAGAAATTCACACTGGAATTCAACACCTTACAGAATGGCCCATTCGCTATGGAAACACTGCCTCTGTCATAACGAGGACCATGTGCCACCAAAATAAAGGACAGTCTAAGCATCCCCACTGAAGGAGTAAGACATCTTAATGAAGAGTTCAATGACTCTTTGAATTGCAAGGGAAGAGGGGGAGAGAAAACAAATGGGGAGAGGGGGTAGAAGAGAAGGGACTGCTAATGAGGTCTCCTCCACAACCCATTCTTGTCACAACTTGGTCATGACCAAATCTGAAGATACCACCAGAATCACAAGGTTAGAAATTACACTGCAGCCTAAAAATGAAGTAACTGGATGACAATAAAAGAGTGACAAGACAACAAAAGATTTAATTAAATGTGAAGTTCAGCAAAAAGGAAAAAAAAAAAAAAACAAACCCTTTCAAATATACATGCTTAAAAAAACAGGCGGCAAATACAGGAAGAAAGAACAGCAGTCATAGATTCCAGCTTTCATCTTTTCAATTTTGTCCAAGTATCCTACACAGCTGAGCACAAATTTTAATCCCAAACACACTGCAGGGAACACACTGAACAGAAGAGACATATGAAGAGAGCAGGTAGGGAGACTGGAACCTGGACAATCCATTCAGGGCTCCTCTGTTCTGACCGAGCAGCTGCCCCACCCTAAGGTCCTTCCAAAGCTCCAGATAGCAAGAAAAATAAACCCCTCAATACCAAAAAGCCTCTGCAAGCACAGTCTTTGTTACAAGCTGTGTGAACATGAACATAATGCAGTATCTTTATTTTTAAGCTCAAGTTTCCTTTTTTCTAAGACAAATGTATGGTATAAAATTTCACACATTCTTAAGTGAGACACCTCAAGCACAGCCTTGTTTGTTACTATCAGAACTATTAATTTCACTATAATCAGAATATGGTCCTAGATCCAGGTGCAAACTATTGCCCATTTCTTGCACAGAATGACTGCACCCATACGCTGCAAGCAGAACAGGCTTTCCGCACTATCATCACCTAAACTATGAGGTTTAAGACTTAAACACAGCTTTACAAAAAACAGATGCAGGAACAAACAGATTCTCTGTTAGGCTGTAAGAATAAACAGAATTCATCTGAACTGACCAAACTCTCACAAATCCCAGCAGTTGGCTACAAGGCCAGTACAAAACTATAAAGCCAAATCTGAATTGGCTGAAGCCTTCATACAGGTCATCATTCCCAAAGTCTCTGCAGGTAAAATTTAGAATTTGAAGAAGGTAATGGTCAGCAAGAGACTAAAATGACTTGCCCAATTTTACTGACTTTTCAGGGAACAATGCAGAATTCCTGGATTCTCTGCCTGAATACAATTTTGACACGAGACATACAGCCTCTCTGCTGAATAACTGATACATTCATTACTTTAAAAACTGCATGACAAGTAACAAATCTCCCTCTTTAATGGCCCTTCACAGAAGATTAAATACTCCTTCAATTCTGTATCTCCTCCTCAAATGTCCCGGATAAAGTGTTATTTTTTTTTAGCTCTTAAGTAAGTTTCTACATTTGAAATGATTAATAAATATAGAACTGGGCCTGCAATACGGGGGGGGGTAG
>NDXB01010734.1:0-16337 GCA_002631895.1 Agapornis roseicollis | reverse complement strand
CCCCCCGTGAAAAACTGACAATATGTGACAGAAAAAAAACCCGATAAGAAGTAGGATGGGATTAATGGAAACTGAAGTACTGCCAATAGCTGCGAGGAGTTTGCTTCAGGTTTTCCAACATGGATTTTAAATTTTATCTAGACGTACTTAACAACGCTCATTGAGAGGTTTTACATTTAAAAGCCAAAGAAGGGAGAATCACAATCCCACAGTAGATAAGGTTTTAATAAGCTCTAAACCTGTATTTCCCTATTAGAAGATGTGGTATCATTAGGAGGTGCTGTATAAAGACAATAAAATGGGTAGGGTCAGGAGATACGGAGCTCTCATAAGGTCTGTACTTGCAGCCAGTGTGCTTCCACGGAAGATTTCTCCACTTGAACAGCTAATGACATTTCCTCGCATCAGGCTGAGGTTTCGGACTTTGTATTTTGTATACATAGCTGTGCTCTTTCTGATTCATTTAGCCTCGTCAACAACAATAAAGATACTGAATCAGAACAAGCTGGCAATTCTGTTGATGAAACACAGGAGAGCGCGGACTCCAGCTGGCTCTTCAGCAGATACATTGGCCAGTTGACAGGACTAAAACGGCAAGAAACCTGACATACAAAACACATGCAGCACGAGGAGAGAGACAGCAGAGGCAGGCAGGTAGGCAGGCACTGCACAGCACCTGCTCACTGGTTTGGAGTCCAAGGCAGCTTCTTCCCTCCTCTGAACTGGCTCTGAGTGCCCCGTTTTGTGCCAGCTTAACCTATCTCCCTTTCAAATGCTTCCAATGTTCCTTGCAGGGTCAGACATATGCAGTCTCAAGCTGCCATTTTACTCTTTTCTGCTCACTTTGTGTTCTCGCTGCCTGTTTCTGAAAGGTTGAGGAGAACCCAGGAGTCCTGATGCTTTAGACACCTTTTCTAAGACAGTAAATATAGAAAGAAAGAAAACAATGACTTAATGAGTGGCTGTGTGGTTATACCCCCAAAACACAGCTAATCAAACGTGTCTGCCTCTCAGATCACTGCTTAAAATTACAATGGAGTGATGTGGGATCTGTCCCCTTTGTGTTTATCAGGGCACAGGTCAAATTTTATGGTAGCATTTTGTAACTTCCTGCTTACACGACACGCAAGCAGACACCCAGCCCAGTTTCAGCAGGCTAAACAAGACAGAGTGGAGCTCACACAGGCTCATGCAGAGCATCCCCAGTACGTGCAGTGCATGGCTGCAGTCCCACTGCATGACATAGGACTGTCACCCACATGTCAGGACATATAACAATGCATTGCCCTGCACAGTGACAAGGCCCCAGTGTGAGGCTGCTCACAAGTAGAGGGAACCATTCCCCAGCTGCTGCACAGCTCCAGGAGCTTGGCAGATGCCCCTGGCTCCTAGGACCAAGGAGCCAGAGTGCCATGGCATCCCTGTCTCATCAGTAAATCCATATCCAGAGCCACACCACAAAGGGTGAGCCATTTCTGTAGCTCAGTGGGTAATCTTACAAGTCCAGCCAAGGTGTTAAGCCTTAAAGTTTTAGAGTTTCTACAAAGTAATTTGGTAGACCTGAGATGATTACTAATAAAAAAATCCCTTGTTTCCAGGAAGAGCTATTCATGACCACAAGTGATGATTACCAGTATTTGTTGCAGAAGAACTGAAGCCATATTTCCATCATGGATCCCCAATATCAGTCCTAACCTAGTACAACCTTAGAGTGCATCCCCATTTAAGTCTAATTCCAGCAACAGCCCTGTATTACTCCTCAGAAAATGAAGCAAATGAAAGTAAAATATCCCTATCCCAACTGTGCTCACTGTTGTACAAGGCTTAGTAGAAACTAAGCTAGAATGTTCCAGAATTTGAATCAATTTTGCAGTGCCTCCTGATCCTTTGAAAGCTGGTATCCTGCCATGCAATTGTTTGCCTTCATGCTGGGTCATTATCTGACTAGAAGGAAATGGAAATCAAAGCAAGACACTGCCTGCTGTAATACCTGTATATTGTGTGCCAGCAGCTTTTATTTCGTGGGAAAATTATCCCTATGTCAGCAAAGTATTTACTTTTAGGTTTAATTTTTCATTTACAAGCAAATTATTTGATATACTATCCTGGACTTGGAAGTGCTCAATTTGTGTCTTAAATGGATCCTATTGATGCCTTGCAAAAGTATTGACAAACATTAGTCCTTTCAATACCAAAGAACTAACAAACAGTAACAATTTCCAGCTAGTTGCTCTGTAAAATGCTTTTCCTTCCTGCATATTTCATCCAGAAACAGGATGTGCCCCCAAACTGAGTTTTTCCCATCATTAGAAAGTTTTCTAACAAATATTTTATTTCAGGATGCCCAGCACAAGACCGTTGGTCACGCTGGACATCCATAACTCTTGATGGAGGCTCCTGAATCAGCAGGTATCTAATTCTGACTCACAGAGTCCAGCAGAGCACTTAAGAATCAAAGTCCTTTCTAAAGCCTTGCCCTGCATTAACAAATGAAGCTTCACAATGCTCAAGCAGATACCTGAAAGAATCCATTTCATGGAAACAGAAACCAGCACAGAGAAAACCATTTACCTTCTTGAAGATTGCCATTACTAGACACATACATAAGGATGTTTTGAAACTGAATTCAATATCAAAGACACATGTTCCATGCAAATGTCAGACATTTTTACTCATTTTTCTACCAGAGTTCTGTGATTAAAATAGATGTTCAAAGGGTAAGATTTTTTTTTTCCTGCCTCCTGTATCTGAACCTTTGTTTTGTAAGATCTGGCGTTAAACTAGAGATCTAGGAATATGGGGCAAACGTGGCTTTTAAGGCTTGTTCACATTTTAATTGCATGCTTGCAGACTTAAGAGGAGATAATTCTTCCCTTCTTGAAATTCAAGACATTGAAAGGTTAATTCAATCTTCTCAGTTCCGTTTCCTTCCTTCTGTTCCTCTTCCCACACCCCCTCCCCCCATCTGTAGACAGCTGAGTTATTTGAATTTTATGCAAGCTAGTGTTCATCCAAAGGGAAAAATCATTCCATGTATGCATCAGACAGGCAAAAATGACAACATGGCACACTTTTGGTTTTTACTTCCTCTTTGCTTGTCTCTGCATTCACCAGTTTGGGCTGTGGACATGAACTCATGCCCTAAAGCTAGTCTCTGCTTAAAAGTTAACTTGAAATAAAGCTTAAATATCCCCATCCCTTCTGAATTCCCTTTCCTTGTATTCACAAGGATCTTAAGCTGGTGTAGTGCTTTAACCTTAGTTAGGGGAAGCTCAAGTTCAAGTTAGTACAATTTGTCTGTTGCCAACATAATCACTCTCTGCTGCTCCCATGTTATTTCATGGTGTGGCCCCTCACATGCAGAGTATATTGACTCCAAAGGAGTCAGTTTGAGCTTACAGAGCTCAAGTTAACCCTCCTATGAAGACATAACCTTAACAAGACTGCAACCATTTCTGCACATTATATACATTTGTAAGGAAAATGCTGTAAAAGTACTCACTGAAAACATTCTAGTTTGGTCAGGTTGTAACTGTTCACTTTGGATGCCCTGAGAGGAAAATAATCTCATCTTTCCTGTTTTGTTTTTTTTTTTTTTGTGTGTGTGTGCGTGGTTTCTTTTCGCATTTTAGAGAAGAAACCCAGCGTTTAACATAGCATACTTGCAGCTTTCATTTGAACAGGCAGAAGGTAACAGATGTGGAACTTACTGATTACCCCTTCCTTACATAATTGTTGACATTCTACACAATATGTAATACCTCTGCATTATAAGATTATAAAATTGGGAAATGATTTTGGGAACAGATAAAGTATGAATCCCTTCAAGTAGAAATACAGGTTTTGATTCTGGATATTGCTCACAGAGATCAGCTAGAAAAGACAGTCGGCTGCTTAGTCTTGTCCCTCTGCTTCAGCAGCCCTGTTTCCTGAAGCAGCTGAAAAACTTCAGGGTTTATCTTCTTTTCCCCAAACAAAGCCTACTTAAGCTGCCAGGAGGTGCCAGGGTGCTGAAACTGGAATGATTTGGCAATAAAAGAGAAGTGCTGGGTGGGCACCTGTCAAAAGTACATCCACAACCCTGTAGCCCAGAGGCTGAAGATACCATGGCCTCCATATCTACCCTTGCAAAATGTGGCACGTAATCAGACCCACTGTCTTTCTCCCCCAGGCAAAACAATAATCTGAAGTTAATATAAAGTTAGTAGATCTCTGGATTGTATTAGTTTATCTTGGATTAGGTTGCTTATCAATTTGTTGCACACTGGGTGCCACAATTTAATCTTCATAAGGAATGTTTAAAGCAAAAGGAGTGAGAAATGCAACAGTGGATTCTTTAGTTCCAGAGCAGCTGCCCTGAGAAAGGTGATTGAGCACACTCCCCACGCTCACCCAATACTTCTCTGTCTTACCCTTTCCCTAAGAGCTGCTGTTTGCAAGAGAGGCTTCTGTCCAGAGACAGAGAGACAAAAAAGACTGTTAGTAAAGACTGGAATTCATGCTGAATTAGTATTTCTAGACCGTATTCATCACAAACTGTCATGTGCTCCATAGCATAGTAACTAATGTGACTAACACATCACATGCTTCTTTCCTCACCCTTTGGAAGAGAAGCATGTACATGGACATTTTGTATTCATTTTTCTTCCTTTAATAATGCACACATGGATCACCACATTTTGCTAGAGAAGGCCTGGCTGAAGCCAAACACTTTCTGCCGAAGACACACTTTGGGTCAGCTCTCAAGAAAGTTCTGTTACAAGAATCTCCATCTGCTTAAACTTGTAAAAATTCACCCCCACACTGAGTTTCATAAGACCAAAAAAGAGAGGGAGAGGAAATTTCCACTCCCACTAGCTTATGTTTTCTCTTTCTGCTCTTTGCTGCAAGGGGACTCCTAGTAGAGACTGTCTAAACTCCAGAGCTATTTGAAAACATGGGGTTGGAAGCAATAACCCAAGCAGAAGGACTATCTACAACCATCCTCTGCCCTCATCCTTTGTATGCACCTACCCTTAAGTTTCAACAGTCTTGATAAGGCAAATGGAGCACCTTAGTACATGATAAAACATACAGTAGAAGACAGGAGTCGAGCATTTACCCAGCAGCAGTGCAGCATTACCACAGACACTCTGCCAAAGAGAGATCATTCCTTCCTTACACCCCCAGGATTCATTGTCTCTTAGCCTGGGAACCTGTCTCTGTTCCCAAACATGGATATTTTTTTTGGCAGCAAGACAGAAAAAAAGGCACAAAGAGAACTAAGAAAACCCTTTCAGTGAAGCTGTAGTCTTTTTTTGTTCCTCCTGTTCCCCTAAGGACGGCAAACCTAAGGATAGTTTAGAACACGTGCAATCCTGCTGCCTGTCTGGAAGGTGCTCAGTGCTCATAGGGACCTAAAGGAATGAGGGCGCTTGTAGATTCTAGTCCAGCCTTTGACCTCGAAAAATTAATCCTCTACCTTTAGCACCAAAAATACCACAAGGTTTTGGAAACGAAATCACTGCTATATTTGAGTGGGTGTGGTATTTCAAGACAGCACTAATGTGATTATAAAATCAGTTGTGTCAGCTTATTGGCTCAGCTACAGACACTGATCTGCTCAAGCGTCTGTTCCTCGAACCGGCTGCTTGCAGTATGGTGCTTTGTCCCTCCTCAGCTCCACAGAGAAAGAGATGTGATCTGATTCCCACTGGTGCACCAAAGAGAAAGAATCTCCTTCTTGAAATTGCCCACCTAATCTCCATGAAATTTGGCATTCTCAGGAGCACAGCATCCTCCCAGCCCATTGAAAGGCCATAGCCCTCATATGTAGGTCCCTGCAGCCCTAGCCCGGTGAAGGCTGGGCTCCCTGTTTCTAAGCGACGGCAGCCAAGGGGCAAAGCCAAGTGGCAGCAGGTTCCAAACCTCCCAGCCACACTCTTCAGACCCTCCTCTGAATGTTCCTTTGCACTTGAGCATTTCCTCTCACCTATTTCTGCATACTGGTAGCAAATATTTGTTTTCCCCTGTTTCTCTGTGGATGTCTGACAGACACTCAATGGCTTGTGCTGCCAGGCACAATTTAGGTTTAATGCTGTCGGTGGCAGGTGACTCACAGGAATCAGAGGTGTCAGTCCTGGAAGGTTTGACTCAGCTCTCCATCCTTTGGCAGCAAATTGAAATTAAATGCAATTGCCATTGTATCGGAGGCAGCTTTTTAGACACAGCCACACCAGTATGGCTTTAGATGCATTACGCTTATGGGATCTGTAAAGTTCATTGCTGAAGTTCATTGCTACCACAGTTGTCCCAAGGCCAGGTAAATTCCATGTTTCCCTTACAGAAGGTGGAGACTCTGAAATCCTGCCATTAAAAACCTTCCAAATAACTGCTTTGCTGCTCATATAGCAAGAATATTTCATTCTGCAGTGAAAGTAAAAGGCAGCTGAGTGAAATCTTACCTACCCATCTTTCCTTCTGTCACCAGCCTCAATGCAGTACACAATGACTTCAGGCCAAACTGCAAACTTTCCTTATGAAAACCACATAAGGCTGTCTGTCCAGCAGAGTATGTAAACACGAGGTTTTAACCCAACATGATCTGTGTTTGACCACAGTACTGAACTTGAAAGCTACAGAAACTTGACAAGGACTTTATGCAATGGTCAAAATGTTTGTTATGGAGATGAGTATCTACTAATTTCCACTGAGGATGGGAACATGTAATTTCTCATCATTATGTTACATGGACTAAAACTGTTGCACCTTCCTGCACCCAACCTAATATCAATTAAAAACCTGCTCATCTGCAGCCTAAAACCCCAAACAATAGATCTCAAACTGTTTTTAATACTAGGTCTGCTGATAAATCATGCAGTTAAAATGGTGGTGGTGGAAAAACAAGTGTGGCCACCCAGTCTTTGTGTGTTTAGGAAAGCCTGAGCTCTGCTGTGGATGCGAGGGGCCCAGCCTGCGACTGTCCACAGAAAGCCAGAAATGAGTTTATTCTGCTTTGCTGTCCTGAACACTTCATTTCTACATCTCAGAGAATTTGTGCCAGTCTAAAAGTTTAAGAGGTTTTGCCTTTGTAATGTCTTCATAATGAGAATTCTGATTGTTACTTGTAAAAATAGACAAATGTTTAGAAAACTGAAACTTGTGAACTGCCTGAATTCATGAATCGTTCAGACTGTGTTTTATAGTCTCTTCTGATCTCTTAAATCTGGTGTCTACCCTAACAAGGAAAGATTAATGCTCTCTTTTTAAACAGACACTAAGACTGTTCAGTGCCAAATCTCAGCCATGGCTTACACTGAATATTCACCCAGTGGCTGCCTTCCTGCTTATTCCCAGGGGGTTTTGTTCAAGAACACAGCTTCCTATTTTTGCCAATTGTTTGGACTAATGGGATGGAAGCGAAGGAACCGAGTACTGACCCTAAGTATGACTGGTACTCACACACTGATTTGGTGTGGACAGTCAGTGCAAGTGGAGAGGTAACTGAGCCAGCCTTCACAAGTCACCGGAGCTTTTAGGCTAACAGAAATGTAGGCACATTGCTGCCAGGACAATCTTAGGTCCAGAAGCAGCACAGCCAGCTTTGCAGAGGGCTGAGCTCAGTGGCAACCTGTCCAGCGCTTCACCATCCTCACAGGGAAGAACTTCTTCCTAATGTCTAACCTAAATCTCCCCACTTTCAACTTAAAGCCATTACCCTTTCAAGAGACCTTTTAAGGAGACCTAAGATCATCCAGTCCAACCACAAACCTGTTAATTTTTTTAATGTAAACAAACTTTAGAAGAAGAGGTCCTTAAACCCATGCTTAAACGCATTAAAACCATTTTCTCCACACACAGAGATCAGTCTCATACCCACTCCACCTAAGCATGTTATGCCAACAGAAAGATCCACAGCACCTTTCTGGCACTCTCAGTCAGCCATGAGACATCTCTCTCTCCCCAGGCTCATTGTCCAGGCTCCCGTTACAGTCAGTAGAAAAACCTGGATACTCATAGGGCACAATTCACCCTAAGTTAGTCGCCTCCCTATTGATTAGGGTCTAGGCAAGTAATTCAGATGGAGACATCTAAAGTTACACAAGGGGAAACCCCTGCTGGCATCTAGGGAGGCCCTTCCAAACCCCAGAAATGATTCCCCAAGTTGTGTGCTGCATAGCTGGAGCCTTGTCAGGGTCACAGGGATATCCTCAGCCCTCAACAGCAGCAGCTCTAGCAGGTGGCTATTTGTACATCTAATACAAAACGTGTCTTGCAAATACAGACAAAGGCTGACAGCCATTTTAAAGGTTTATGTGGGTTATACCATATCACACCACAGTGCATTCTCCTTTTGCTGCAACTGAAGACGTTCCTACAAGCAATTCCAGTGCAGTCAATGTCACCAGTATGGGTGTAGAACAGGGAGCAAGCAGGTTGGGGATGATCCCCAGATACGATGCTGAATGCATCCAGAATATCCCTACAAACTAATCCCGAAGCAGCAGCCCTTAAATGATCTCAAACCTCCCTTTAACTCCAAACCTCAGCACTGTAAAAGAAGAGCAGGAAGGGAAACTTCAATGTCATCACCCTGGTAAACGAGGAGAAAGGCAAAAAGCAAAACCAAGCTGTACTTTGGCGGTTTTCCACTTCAGTTTTCCCATTTCCCTCCCTCGTGCACTCTCTGCAGCTGCAATCTGTCCTTTCCCTGAACGCTGAGCAATCCCAGCACTAAACTAATCAATATTAATAGCGATGGGCTCAGGAGTGGGGGGAGGAGAGGAAAGGAGAGGAGAGGAGGGATTACCCTGACCTTTTTCAACTCACACTGCCTCAGACGGCCACCAAGCAGCTGAGGAGAGAGCAGCAGACGGTAATGCCATGTGGGTTTGGTAGCTTGTAATTGCTTTTCTTTCCCTGTGAATATTTACTTCTGTTGTCTCAGTGCAGAGAGCAATGAGATGTGATTGTCTTCAGGAAGCTAAAAATACAAATAGATCAGCCATCTCCGGGCCGAACCTCACCTTGATGGTAAACTCCATGGAAATAAGGGGAATAATGGCCAGGCTGGATTTTAACTTCAATTTCTGTTAAAACCAAGGATTGGATTAGGGAAGTTTTGACAGGTGAAGTGTTGAATGCCGTTGTGCTTTGTGGATTTCTCTTCTAATAGAGCATAATCAAACCCATTGAGCCTGCAACTGGGATATTGAGTGTGAGAGCAAACAAAGGGCTGGGTGAACCAGTCCTCTATTGTTAAGCACAAGTGTCCACAGCAGCTCATCCAGATACAGGGTATGTATGCACACAGGACAGGGTGCTTGGATTAAAGACAAATCCTATGAATTAGGACCAAATCAGAATTGAAGCTCTTTGTTCAGATTGGATTTGAGGTTTATTGTAGACTTTCTTGTTAACAGCATTACTTAAAATAGAGGTTTACGTCAGGAGGCACCGTGGGTTATTGGCAGTTAATGCATTGTCTTGTCTTTACTGAGATATGCTTGTTTCCACGTGTAAAATACGATTTTCCTTAGAAATCGCAGCTGAGAAATGTAGATAAAATCCTATTTATGCTTTTCCTCTTTCCCTCTGTAAGAGCCAAGCCTCAGGGAGAGGTCCCAGACCAAGGTGGTAGATTGGGAGGGGGGGATGTTATTTGAATAAGCATTTTGCTGGTATTCTCATAGTCTGAGCAGCAAATGCTTTGCAGATGGCTGAAAGCACAGCACTGGTTAATGAAACCCTGGGTGTGTTTTTCCTTTCTTTGTCAGCACCCACCATGTCCGACAAACCAGATTTTGCAGAAATTGAAACGTTTGACAAGACCAAGCTGAAGAAGACAGAAACCAGAGAGAAAAATCCACTGCCCACTAAAGAAAGTAAGTGCTTATGAGGCTATTTGAACTACGAGTGGCAAGGACACAATCTGTAATGCAGTTCATATGCAAAATGAATACTAATCACAGGATTACAGGCTCAAACTCATCCCTGACTTTAACTGGGGATAATACTAAGACTTGTACTCTGTGTTGGGCTGCCAAGGATATGAGTAGTTGTAACCAATGGTGTATTATGCCTGAAAAAGCCTTTCTGATGGGATTGCTCTTGCTTCTGCTAAAAGCAAGACCAGTTTTTCTGCTACTTGCATGTAACAGGGTCAAACTCTTTGCAGTTACCATGTTACCAGCCTCTTTGGAGGCACAAATGCACAGGGGTACCCTTCTGCATCTCTGGCAGCATCCCCGAAGGTGTCTGGGCTCTGGATTTGATGTTACCAGGCAGATGAGCTGCTGCCCCCCACTGGTACCTGCTGTCAGCCCTGGCCGTGAATGATCCAGCCACCTTCTCTGGGAGTAAGCCTGCAAGAGAAACCCATCATCTTCCTCATTTACGAGGCAATCTTCCTTAAGAAAGAAGCTATCCTCATGCAGGATTGTCTTCCATACATGCACTGTGCACAGGCAGCCAGATGACGGTTGTAATTCCCACTCAACATACCATTTCACTCCAATTGTACAGGACTTTGTGAGCAGTTTCCGTCATAACACTATCACTAACCACTTAGGATGTGTTAATATTGATAGCCATGGAAACACACTGTCCCTCAACATAAGATACCTGCTTTTTCCTTGTTTATTATCCCTATCAATACTCAGGCTGTAAATACAAGATGATGTTTGCACATCATAAACTTCACCTTCCATGGGGATGAGTTGGCATTTCCAGGGTGGCCAAAGATTTACCACCTCCTGGCTTTAAAAATGGCCACAGAAATGTGTATCCTACAGAATCAGTACAATGTTCATTGATGATGGTTTTGTTTCCTCTGTTTTTCTGGCAGCTATTGAACAGGAAAAGCAAAGTGAAAGTACAGCCTGAGCATAAAACTGAAGATGTGACTGCTACTTCTTCAGTGGCATTTCGGCTTCCAAGTTGTGTTGTTTGTTTTGTCCTTCCCACCCCCCAAAATGGGTTTTTGGTCCATTTATTTTAGCAAGCATTTGCTCATTTAATGTTCTCTGGGGAATAAGTTTGGTTTGTGTTTGTCAAACAAGAGACTGTGTATTTGTACTCTTAAAACTGTAATCCCAAGTTCTGTAGCAGCCCTATTGCCAAAAAAAGTGCAATTTGCATAAAAATTGTTGCCCTAAACCTCACAATAAACTGGTTTCTTCTGATCTTGAGCTGTCTTTAAGCCTTGTAGAAATAGGGTTTACACTGCAACTCCTACTAGCATCCTTCTTGCTCTGTGCACTGCCACAGCATCTAAAGAGCACACTCAAGTCAACCCAGCCTGGCAGCAGGTATGAATACAATGGGAAGTTGCTGACCTGCTTCAGTCTTATCCAGCAGCAGGTTAGAGGTCTCAGAGACAAGAACCTGCTTATAAATTTGATGAAAAATTGATGGTTGGGCTGAGGAAATGCTCACATTCACATCCCAAATGGGAGTAGGGCTGCAGCACCCTCTCCACAACATCTTTTCTCTCTTCAGCCTGTCAAGATCAGTCAACTTTGGGACAAATGCAGCACATGTAGCCTTTGGCCTATCTAATATCAAGCAATGCAGGAAGGTGGGAGAAGGAAAGAAAAGTTATTACTGCACTGATTTCTGGGATGAGAGGAAGACCTTCAGCAGCACAGGGGCATAGGACACACACCTTCAAAGGAAGCAGGGATGCCCTAAATCTCCATTGCTGGTGGTGCAATAACATCCCCATCTCACTGCATCCTCACTATTGGCAAAACCAGACCCTGGTACCAGCTCAGGGGACTCTCAGTTACAGGGTATCACATTATGTCTGGAATTAATTTGCAGTCATATTAGAAAAGCAAGTGCTTACCCTGGGAAGGTGAACTGCTGTCTCTGGAGCATCAGTGTGGTACTACTTGTGCTGTGAAATGGGAATGATTCTGTGCACTTCCGCAGGGTTGCTCTGGGTTTATACCTGCACAAAGCCAGGCAGAAATCAGCCTTCAGAAAACAGAAGCAAATGGTCATGGTGATCTTTAGAAAGGTCTTGTTTACTTCAGGGTGGTTTGACACTTGACATTTAACGTGAAGAGTCACAACTGCAATTAAACAATGGCAGCGTAGCCACAGAATGAGCGACTTCTGGTGCCAAGAGAAAGCAAATAGAGGTGGCCAAGAGACCGCAGGGAACACAGAGCACGCAGGACTAGGGATTGGACTTAGGGCTTTGTTAATGGCAGGGGAATTCAAAGGAGCAAAAAGCCTGCTGCCTCCATCACTCCTCATCAGTTCAATGGTGCTGCTACTTTCTTTTCATGACCAAGGCTTTCTGCACATTCTCCTTTGAGGACCTCACTCCCCTTGGTGCCTGCTTCTAAAGGTTGGGGTATTTTTAGGGTCTGCTTGGTTTACTTATACTCATTTTTATGCAGAAGGTGAATAATGTGAGCAACAGGGAGCACAGTGCTGTTTTCTTTGTGACTCACACCCTCCCCTCATGCTTATGGGTCAAAGAGCCTTTGACATTGTTTAAATATCTGCCTTGATGATGGCTTATTCATGGAGGAGTTCAGAGATCGCACTTGGAGCAACACCAGCAGCTGGAAACCCATGCAGGTAACACCATCCATCCAGGTTACTCACTGCTGTGCCACAGGGTGATTTTTCAGCACTGTATTACTCTCAGCGTGTACCCCAGCCCGCAGACCAGAGCTTTGTTCCACACAACAACCTCCCTTCTTCCCTGCCAGCTCAGGCACCTGCCAACTCGCTCAGCACAAAGCACTGTAAAGCACTAAACCCCTCTTTGGCAGGACTGAATCAGTGGCCAGTGTCTGTGCTCCCAGAGGTTCAAGGTCTGGGCTCCACCCTCAAGCCTGCAGTTTGTGGATAGAAGGTAAGGAAGGTGCAGCCAGAGCAAGGAAACAAGAGATTGCCCTCTCATGTTTGCACAGATAGAAAGGATCAGCAGCATGACTCTAAGGGGTGATACAGGAGATCAGAGCACTGCCAACAGCTCTGGAGAGGCCAGATTTATCCAAGCATTGGCTCAGGACTGTTCCTGGTACCACTCATTCTGCCCCCATGAAACCTCCTCCTGATTTAGGTGTTTGCATTTAAAGCCTGACATATCAATCCATAGTGCCAGTGCTTGCATTCACATCTCACCCCGTTAGGAGGGTGATGCAGATGAGACCCCAGCCAGGTTCCCCACCTCTGGATCTGGCTGCAGAAGCTGTAGGGCTCAGCAGAGAACACAGCAGGAACAACTCTACCAGGATAAAGGCCACATCTTCCCACCTTTCACCCTCCTGCCCCAGGTGGAACTCAGCTTTATGGCAGGATCTGAGGGCTTGCTTTCACCTTTAACAACTTAAGAGAGGCTTAAGGACACGCAGTTACAACACCTTGATTTGAGAAGCATCCCTCTCTGCTGCTCTGTGAAACCACTTCAGCCCAGGAACAAGAGCATGAGATTAAGATCTGCCAAGATCAGCCTGTCTCCCTGTTATCTTAACCAAAGAGCAGTGCAGCCCTTATCTGCGGGGCAGGCTGGGGACACAGACCAGGAAACTGCTCATGTTTAAGGCTGAGACAGTGAATTTTCATCATTCCAGTCATTGTACTGAGGAAATGTTTGTTCCCACCATTCAGGGAGCTACAAACCAAACCCCTTATCCACACCTAGGAAACGTGTTCTGGTGTTAACCTGCTCCTGACCTTTACTCCCCTGGAGGAAGAGCATCCTCCAGCGCTGAGGCTCTCCAGGAGCTGTGATCCTTTCCCATACACCATGCTGGGGACAGCCAAGCTGCAGACAGCTTCACCAGGAAGCTCAACCTGCTGCAGGTGGGAAGCTTAAATACTTTTGCCAATTAGCAGCAGCTCTTTGTTATTTGGGTCCTTCACATAAGGAGACATCACCTTGCAACCCCTCTAAATGAAGAACCTTCCATGCTTCTCCAGTTACAGCAAAGAAATCATTATATGCTGATAAACACCTGCTTCCATGGCACCACCCTGAAGCCAGCCTTACCCCTGCATCCCAGGGACAGCACCAGACCTCTTGGGATCATGGCTGAGTTCACCTGCCCTGTGAGTCACCTCTGATTGCTCTGCACTGTCTCAGTGAGCAGAGGAAATCCACATTCCTGTCATTATTACACAGAAGCTGGTTGATTTAATACATCCCATTAGGCAGGCATTGGATAACAGTGAAACCCAGGACATAGCTCTCCTGAGAAGAGGGCACATATTTGTGTGTCTTGGAGCCCAGCTAAAACCCCTGGAGATCCTGCCAGTCCCAGCTCAGGTACCACACACAGAGCACAAAGCATCTGTGACGTTGTTTCCCAAATACATTTGATTGCTCTCTCTTATTTGGGTCATTGGCCCTGTGGCTGCTGAGACATCCCACAGCAAATCGTTAGGTCCTGCTCTGCAGTGATGAAGGCAATCCATCAGCTTTAAACTGAAAGAGGGTAGATTTAGATTAGATGTTACAAAGAAGCTGTTCCCTGTTGAGGGTGCTGAGGCAGTGGCACAGAGAAGCTGTGGCTGCCCCATCCCTGGCAGTGTTCAAGGCCAGGTTGGACACAGGGGCTTGGATCAAGCTGCTCCAGTGGAAGGGGTCCCTGCCCGTTGTAGGGGTTGGAGCTGGATGAGCTTTAAGGTCCCTTCAAGCCAACCCATTCCATGAAGATGAAGACTTCAATTTGCCAGTTAAGACAATCACCTCTGTGTTTGCTCACTGTCAGTGGTGCTGCTGACAAAGCGCAGACCTTTCCTGCCAGGAGAATGGGGAAAGAAATGAGGGGAACAAGGACCCTGACCCAAGCTCAGTGGGATCAGGGCCTGAGCTGCAGGCACATGGGAAGGAGGATGCCATGGGAGCACAGCCAGGGAGGCACCCATGGCAGCAGGAACTGGAGCAGAAGCAGCCAGGGTGTTTCTCGTGCCTCTGCCCAAAGCACAGGGTGGAAACAATTGTCCTGTTGAACGCAGCAACCTGGTGCCAAGCAGGGGCAGGCTCTCACAAAGCCGCTGTGTCCTGGGGCAGGCGTACCCGGCTCCTGCTCCTTCTCCCACCCCATGAATCCATGGATGCTCGGTCAGATCCAGCCATCCCAACCCGATCTGGGGCACCCAGACATGTCCCAGCACCAAAACCTGCTGAGCCTTGAGCATGAAACACAGCATGGGGATGGTTGGAGCTGAGCCGGGGTGTGTACGTGTGTAGGTGCTCCCGCAGCTCAAACCCACTGAGAGCAGGGTAAGCTCCGCTTCCATCTTCTGCAGCAGGAATCTGTGTGCTGGGAAAGGCTCCGTGTGCTTTCTATCTTGTCAGAGGGGCTGGTTTGGGAAGGAACAGTTGCTGGGGATGGCTCACACATATCTTGCGCGCTGTGCTGACAACAGCTCTTGACAACTCCTACTATTGACTGTGAATCTCCCCTGTTTGCCTCAAGGCCTGGCTCCAGAATTCATTTGATCAATGGAGAAATCAGAGAAACAAGAGGTTGATGGAGGAGCAAAAGGGGGTTTCTAGCTTCTGTGGTCAGGCACACATGAAAACAGGGTCTTTTAGGGCTCCAACAACAGGCACTGAATGAAAAGACTGAGATTTTTCAGACTAAACCAACAATCTCAGGGATTTTGGGCTGGTTTTGTGAATTCAGAGGCAAATTCAGTATCAATTTTTTGGCAATGTTGGAACAAGCAGGGAGAAAAAAAACCAACGTGTGACTCTGAGTGGGTGTTTTCAAACAGCAGCTTGTGTGGGGGAAATAATCCCTCTTGGTCTGCTTTGTTTTCCTGTGGAAACAATTCTCAGAGAGGAGAACTGGGGATTTCTTTTTTTGTCTCATCATGGAAGCTACCCCAGGTCATGCCTGACCACAACTGGTTCTCCCATTCCTACCAGCACCAGGTCACCACCTCACAGTGTTAAAGCAACACGTTTGGATCCTATAGCGTTCATTTAGCAATGAAGGAATCAGATGTGAGATGCTTTGGCTGAAGGCAGACCCTGTGGAGCTGAGCACAAGGGCAGGGGGTGGAGGCAGCAAGGATGCCCTGGGGCAGCAGCATCCCTCCTGGGACCCTTTCCTCCATGGAGCAGGAGCAGCAAGAAGTGACAGTGCTGTAACAGCTCCATAATGGCTTTAGAATAGCTCCAGCCTCCTCATCGCTCCTCAGGACTCAATTTGTGTCCTGTTCAGGCTCCTGTTTCAGTGGGAGCTGCGTAACCTAAGCCCATGGCAATGCTTCACACCCGCTCCATCATGGACCGCACCTGGGAACACTTTCATAGCATCGTTAGGGTTGGAAAGGACCTTAAGATCATCCAGTTCCAACCACCCTGCCATAAGCAGGGACAC